>NAPT01000287.1:0-34345 GCA_002927785.1 Cladonia uncialis
CGCCCCAACCCCCTGCTACCCCCCTCGTTGTCCCACCCAATCATTGACGACTTTCTCCAAATCTGGTGTATACAGCCAAGACATCTGCTCCGTATCTTCAGCAGTCCCTCTCCAAACCGCACTCTCTGGCAACTTTGCCCGCTCGGCCGGCGGCAATCTCCTGTTGTTCATCAAGTCCGTCAAATTCAGAATGCGATCCGTTCTTCCCTGTCGAAATGCCTGCCAAAATTCTAAAGCTTTTGCCAAGTCTATTGTCTCACCCAGCTTGCCAAGAGCTGAAGCAAGCACATAGACATCCTCAACAGCCTGATTGGCGCCTTGCCCCGTACTTGGCGGCACACCATGTGCTGCATCCCCTATAAGTATTACTCTTTTGCCGTTGGACACCCATTGTTCAAGTCTGGGAACAGCATAAAATGGCCACGTGATGAGCGTGTCTTCATTGATGTTCTCCAGCGCAGATTGTACGACGTCAGGCCAAGCATGCATGTCCTTTTGGAACAAGCGAACCACTTCGTCGGTACCAGCGTGGAGCGCATTCCAGCCTTCACGCGATTGCTCGGGATAAGCTAGTGAAATCTGGATAAGGACTCTAGACCCATCCATTTCTTGGGGCAAGATCATGAGGGTGCCCGGTTTTGCGGAGATTACAACGGGAAGGGGATAGTCCTTTTCCGGGAGGCGTATGCTGGAAAGTGGAATGACGGATGCCACGCCCAGGAGACCAAGGTATCTGGGTATGACTGTAGGATACATATACTTGCGGACGGTAGAGTGGATACCGTCTGCGCCGATCAAAATGGAGGCCGAGGACGTGGTGCCATCCTTAAAAGCAAAGGTGACGCTGTCCCTTAATTCCGAAATGACGTGAGAAAACCTGATGTTATATCTGACCTCAACGTTACGTTCTGAAAGCTCGAGCTTGACCTCCTCGATGACGACTTGGCGACTAACTCGCAGAGCGTTGTACCCGTAGAACTCCTTATGACCGAAGTAATAGACATCTGTTATCTCGTCTTGGTCGTTCTTGAACGTGAGAGTCTGGAATTGGTAGCTTTTATTGCGAATACGTTCGTATACACCGAGTTTGTAAAGCACTTGAAGTGCATTTGGCGAAAGCGCTATAGCGCCTCCTTCGACGACATCGGCAGCGCGAGCTTCGAAGACCGTTGCTGGAATCCCGGCTTGATCCAACGCGAGTGCTAAACAGAGGCCGGAAAGGCCAGCGCCGATGATAGCGACATGTCGAGGTACAGATGCCATGTTTGCGAAGTGAAGACTGCAAAGAGGATATTGTTTGTTAAAGGAATAGAAGAGATTGGGTAAGAAACATGGACTGAATGATCTCTAAAAGAAGGGTAGACGAGTTCATATATGAATTGAAACCCAACAATTTTATATCTCTCAAGCAGAAGAAGTATCTTTGCGGCAATGGGAAATTTCCCCCGCCTCGCTGTTCTGGTGACACCGAGATGACATCTTCAATCATGTCGCCCACAGTTTCGGGTTACCTAGCGTACCATTCCCCTCATTCTCTATTCTCCCTGGCCAGATATTTGCAGCATGTCGCGTACAGTTTCCGCTTACGGCGTGTACTATTCTTTCAATCTTTATTCTCTTTCGCCAAATACTTTGAAGCTGAGAGCACTGTGTCTCGAAAATGGAGGTCCAAGATCTTGGCCGAGGTTATGAACCTCGGAGATCTGAACCATGACCATCGACTTTCAAACACGTTGTACAGAAGAGACACATCATTTATACGAATGTGGAGTCCTTATCTTAACATGCGCTGTAAGTTGCTCGTGGACGACTTTGCAAAGAATCAGGGTTTCGATGCCGAATTGATCTAACCCATCTTGCTCACTGTTATCTGTAAGTTCGGTTCTACGAATGAAGTATATCTAGCTCAAAGAGAAATCAACGACGGAAATTAAGTGATGCCTTCCCTTAGTGGAACCTCGAATTTCATAGAAATGTAGGAAATCAATCACAGGTAACGCAGATATCGTAGTACAGGGGTGTCAGTGCCGGACTTCAAGAGATGTCAAGGACTTTTTGTGATACAGGAGTCCTTTCAAACGTTCATCAAGCACGGAAATCTTTTAATCAAGGAGAAGGTTCTCAAGCAGAGGGTTGGCAGGTCATCGCCCGCTGGAGGGATGATGTGCGCGGCATTATCTTACAGACGCGTCAAGACTAGTGGTCCATAGGCAAGAAGACAGAGGGAAGAACGTAGGGTTAGGATAGTAGTTATCGATGGGGAAATTTAGAGTTGCGGGGAGGAAAGGAACCACTTTAACGCTAGCTCCAGGTATGCTCGCTAGTCTTAGGGGCCGCTTTCAGCGGGCTGAACCCTAAAGCCTTCTAGAGCCCCCCCGGAGAATCTCCTCACTATCCAACCTAATCACTAAACTTACTCACCACCACTACCACCCTCTCCATCCTCACTCCCACCAACAATGTCCTCCCCCACCGGCGCCTCTCAACCGCAAACCAGTAAAACCCCCGCCCTTCCTTCTTCCTATCCCTAACCCTCCTCCCAATCTCCACCCTACCACCACCAAGCTAATCCCCCATAAATAGTCGACCTCGCCGCCCTTCCAGTCGCTCAACTAACGAACGTAAAAAACCAACTTACCTCCGAACTGCAACACCTTACGACCTCATTCAGTCAGCTAAAGCAAGCACAAGCGAAGTTCAGGGACTGTGGGAATAGTGTGAGGGATGGGTTGGAGAGGGGTGAAGGTGCGTGTGGATGTGTTCTTGTGCCGTTTGGGAGGGAAAAAGAGCAAGGGACGTCGGGATATGATGACGGGAGGGTTTTGTTGAGGGGAGAGGGATTGGGGGGTGGAGAAAGGAAGGAAGAAGAAGGAGGAGGAAATGCTTGGGGTGGAGAAAGTGGGGAAGGAAGATGGGACATGGGGGGAGCAGTGGAGAGCTCGATTGTGGTATTCATGTTTAGGCCAAAGACTGATTCGATGGTACTAAACAGGCACACCGATCCTTGTTCCCCTGACGCCATCACTCTACGTGCCAGGAAAGCTAGCCTCTACGGACACGGTGCTGGTAGATATTGGGACAGGATTTTACGTCGAGAAGGTACGCCTTTGCAGGCTCTAGCGCTGCAATATGGGCAAGGACATACGCTGATGTATGGTTTTACAGACCCCACCAGCAGCGCGAGAGTTCTACAGCCGAAAGGTGGAGGAGCTAGGGCGGAATCTACAGGATCTGGAAAAGATAGTGCAGGGGAAGCAGGGGAATCTGAATGTGGTTGAGGATGGTGAGAGCTCTTTAATTGAATCTGCTTGATAGGGCGGTTGGAGGTGGTTGGAGTTGTTCCGAAACTACAACCGCACAGACATTGTTCCTAGCTAATTAGTGTTGGGTCTAGTGTTACGGCAGAAGGTCATAGCAGAAAGCAGCAAGGGTGGAGGCGAGAGTAACGCGTGAGCATCTTGCTTGACTATCAGGAAAATGCGTGTTATTCGTCATGTGGCTCGCTTGATAAGCTAAGTTATGCTGCATCTCGTCTATGAAGAGGAAAGGGACCCCCTGTCAAACAGAACTGAGGGACATTCCGAAATGGCCACTGCCTGCTAATGGCACATAATACGAGCAAGACTTGTGCCCGAGAAATTCTATAGGCATGAATCGATAAGTCCCATCCTATCTCGCGGAGAGATGAGGTGGAGGCCATCGAGAATGAATTGGAGAAAGATCCGTGAGTGCGAGCACGAAGAATATGTAGGGTCGAGCAAGGATAGCTGCGCTAGCTACTAGCAATAATGAGTTGATTTAGGTCGAACGGTCGACATCCTCGGCCTCCGTGTTATTCTGATGTAGAAACATGATTGATGTGTAAGCCGGTGATATGTAGTGCTCGAATTGGCCTTGTTTCAGAAATCTGCATGTGATCCTTTACCGGTGGCCCCAAAAGATACCAGGCTTAGGATTCCATTGCCCTAGAGGATACAGCCCTGGCGGTAGACATCAAGCATATATATTTATCTTCGCAGATGCGGTGCCTCCTTCTTCAGTCCGTCAGTGAAGGCTGTGACCATCTCAACAGTGCTTAGGAAGTTGACCACCCCTGGGTCCGGTCCTCTGTCAGCCGAAGAACCATGACCAGGAAAGAAGGTAGCAAGTTTTGGATTCCAATCTGCTGATTGGCCGATGCCCAACTCAGGGTTCCCTGCGAGTATCGAGTCCCATTCCCGGTTATACAATGTAGCAGCCCAGGAGGTGTGGGTCGGTGTATCTTCATCTTTAGGGTTACCATAGACGTCGTATCTAGCAATTTCAAAGACATAGTCGTTGTCGTGGACGAGTCGGTACTTATATGAGGTCTTCTGTTCGAAGCTTTGAGGGCGCATGGCGCCAGGGAAGTCTTTCTTCCATCGAAACATTTTGTGACCTGTAGGCTTCAACGGCCCCAGTGAGATCTTCTTCAGCGTAACACTGTTCGCAAACTCTTCCATTCGAGGAGTGATATGGGATTTGTCGATTGTGTTCTCATTTAATACATGCAACATCCAAGATGAGCCACTATACCTTATTAGCATAGGTAGGTTAAAAGACTGAGGTGGAAGCATTAAGATGCCACGCTAGGGCGGGAGCATACCCATCTATTTGGATTTTGTATACACCAAGCAAAGTGTTGGTGTCACGACGATCCGCTCTGGTCCATATGGAGTGCGTCTTTTCATACACACGACCGTCGAGCGAGCCTGGGCCGATGCCAACATCTAGCTGATATTTGGGCCCGTTCAATTCTTGGAAAATGAAACAGGCGCCGAATGACGGGACGACATCCTCTAACTCGAAAGTTGAATGATTGAGTGGCTCGAAAAGGCCATTCGCACCATGGACCTTCCTCATTATCATTTCTGCGTCTTTCTTTACTTGCAAACTATGACGTCTTAGAGCTATGGACTCTCGTTGGATAAGAGGTACTTACTCCCTAAGCATTCTACCCTTTGTCCCCGCTAAACCCAGGTTCATCATAAAGTCCTGGAACGGCATCGAGCTTGTATTCTCAGGCCAACGTAAGGTTGTCAATTCAAATGTGCCATAGTGGATCCGCATCCGGACGTTGCCACGATAATATGGCAGAAGCTGAATCGCCTTGCGTAAGTCCTGCTCTATGCGCTGAGTGTTTTGCACTTTCATAAGCTTAGACTTTTCGCACCAGCTGTTACGAGCCACTGTCTCTAAGACATCACCCGTCAACAATGGTATCTTGCCGGCAGAAATTCGTGGATCAATTGTGGGCCCAGGTAGGGTCTTGATATCCTTGCGCATAGCAGAGGCACTGGGTGGTTCAATTACATAGTCAACAATCCGCCGACTATTCCTAGCCGTAAACTTCGCTGTATACTCTTTCATGAGACCAGTGATGCGTAGCATAGTTTTTCCCACTGAATCCGGAATATCGGTGAAGACCTTGAAGGCAGAGACTTGATCATCAAACACGATGTGGCATTTGTACTCAAAGCGAATAGGGTCCAATGCTTCGAGGCTGTTCCCGAGCAGTTCTTCAGGCCTGACTTCTTCGACTGGCCATAGGAATGCGCCCGTAAAGCCGTATGTTCGCGCAATGTCAGGCACCCGCTGGAAATCTTGGACAAGCGCTTGCTTGAGTATTTGATTCTGTCTTTGTTTGAATTCACGTCCCATTGTGGAAAATTCTTTGGAGAATTTTTCCTTTGCCATAGGCTTCCTGGGATTCATTACTTCCGCTTCTAGTCCAGCCTTGAGCAGATATTCTCTCAGCTCTGCCATCGTTTTTTGGGCTCGAGCAGCACTTCCCCAGATAAGCAATTCACGATCTTTGGCATGCTGAGGTGGGCGGATAAAAGATCCATTTCGAACTCCCAACTCCTCGAAGTAATCGTACATTTTGCGCGGGAGTGGGAAGATCTTATCACAATCTTGGTCAAGGCTGAACGTGTCACAATGAGGCAGTCTCTTTCTATAGGCGGCTCTGGCAGTGTTATCCTTGGTGTAGCCGAGGCTGAATTTTCCACGATTACCGATTTTCGCACGAATCGCATTCTGTACTGCTGGGGTGTTCCGAGGTTGTGTAGGTATTTTTGATGATTTTTTGTACGTCGCACGCTGAAACCCGTTGTCTAAGATCCTGGTGGGTGCATTACTGTTAGATCCGAATGCTTTCGAGAGCTTGTCGTTGCTAGGGCCTTCGGGGACTGGGTTCTGCTTAAAGGTACTACCACCGGAAACATAAGGTATATGAATGAAATCATCGTCGTCGTCATCAATGTAGGAATCCTTTGACTCATCATCCGACTGATACTCAGGTTTGTTTTTGTCCGGGTCCCATTCCTTTTGATTCTTGAGTTCATAGGGAATCTTCCCTGCCTTGTGTGGCACCTTCTCAGAAGAACGTGATTGTGGCATGATGATATCGATCTCCGCGGAAGTACACTGGTGTTGAGGTGGACGGTTGATCGCAGTGGCGCGAATGATTGGTGTAAAAGCGTGCTTGGTCCTCGATTCTTGGAAGTCGGACTGATCTTTTTTCGATTCCACAGATATAGGAACCTTTCAGGAATTGCGTATGAGGACTTCTTCAGTCATTCAATGATCTAACTACCACTTCAGGCCAGCTTCTGAGATACTCGCAATTGCAAATACGGATCGCTGACCTGGCGGCAACGTTTGATCAGCTGGGCGCCACTCATACTTGTCATGGGTGTCTCACGTGGGTACTACTTACGGCACTCTGCTACGTGGAATTCTCTTGCCAGGTAGTGTAATTGGAGCCGCCGGTGTTGGAACGGTATGTTGAGTGGGAGATGGTAGAATGCGGGTATCGAAAGAGTACAAGGTTAAATAGAGTTTGCCGGTTAGACAAGTGTCGCTGAGTAGTGACAAGAAAATTTCCCCCCAATTGAATGCGAGGGTGAATGCTTATTGTAATTGTGTTAGAAACCAACGAAATAGAACCGATGCCCGTGTTGGGCACCCGTCTCCCGAGGAGACTTGAGCTGGAAGCTGAGTGTTGCTGCTGGAATGGTTTTCTCAAAGAGCCCTGGGATGTACACGCCACAATTCCGTGTGGTGGGGTAAGAAGATGAGCGTATTGATGGTTGTTGTTGTTTGTAAAACGTAGGATCAACAAAATGCCGAGGTCGTTGATTTGGCTCTTTCGTGGATCGGAGGAGTGAACGATGGAACTTCGTTTCAAATCTGCAACTAGCCCGCAGAACCATGGGTCAATTCCTGCTTTGTGAGGTGAAGGAATGGTGTTGCAGTACTATTACTCACATCTGGTACTAAGTTTGTTTACCTCATAACGCGTAGCCGCAGCGGAGCTTCAAAGCAAGCGAAGCAAAAGGGAAAGAACGAGGAATTAAGCGCAACGCGTCGAGAAGGTCCGTTTCATATAAGGGATAGGAATCGTAGGTTACATAGATCTTTCTTTCGAACTGCGCATTATCATATACTCAGTGGAGTGTCACAGCCTCTGTGACGTTTAAGGGAAGGTGAAGCTTTGACGGCAACCTTCCGGACAGCAAGCATCCGTTCGCGAAATCGGATAAGTAGAGAGTTATATATATATATATATATATATATGTCTGTGTGTGTTGGGAGGAGGGGTTGCGTATTTCGTATAGCGATATCACCTATGACAATATTGCTTCGAAGTGTAAGTCGCAAGAATTGAATCTGACTGTGTTAGAAAATCCTAGGCAACTACCTTGCTTGTCCTGTGCTCTCTTGCTTCACTTAGGGCTTTACAGATCGAAGCCTGTGTTACGTAACAGCAATTGCTTTTATTGGCCACGATACTGCGGAAAGCCTTCCCTTCATATAGTATGGTCACAGCAGCCGGAATATTGATTGGCACAAATATTCATCAATTTCAGATAACGGAGCTATGGAGTGCCTGTCAATTCTTGGCTTTCTTCGAGAACATTCTCTTCAACACATTGGTCGAGGGCACAATGGCAACCCTAGCAAACCACGGTGTAGCCCAAACACTAAATATCAATCTTATCGGCAGTAGCGCTTTGGTGACCGCATATGCTGTTGCGAACCTTCGCATCAGTCAGCATGAAAAAGCTCTCTGCCACGGACCACTCGAAATACTTACTCGATTACGAGTCTCGTCCCACCTTCACCTCTTCCCCACCACTTATACCTTTTGTCCTTTCCTTCTTCTCCCAACCAGCCTTTCCTGCGAAAATAGTTCCCAAATTTCTCCACCCCATCACTAACCCATTTACCCTCACTGATGAACGGTGGCATCCATCTTGTGTAGTGGAATGTCGCGGCCAATCCGAAGAGCGGAACGACGGCTGTCAGCTCATGGAGAAGCAGGAACGCCGAGATATGCGTCAATGGCGCATTGATCAGGGGCGCTGTATAGCGTTGTAGGAATTTGGGGAGACGAGAAGTAATGCGCACGACACGCGATCGGGCCTTTTCTGAGGTCTCGGGTTTGAGATCATCAGGCTTGGTGTACGCTTGTCGCCGGTGAGAGAGCCTGGAAAGGCTTGGAGAAGGGCGAGAGCAAGCCCGTCGAACCGCTGAAAGCCATCGTTGTTTGATCATCAAAGTGACCTCAGCTCCAGCTCAGTCTGCAAGAGAGCGGAAGGCAGTTGTTCGCCTGCGCTAGGAGCTTGTCGTCGAGCCGCTGCCGCGGTAGATAGTAGCGTCTTGGCAGGATTAATAATTACCTATTTGCTCGTCACCTTGACCTTTTCTTCTCTTACACATGTCAGAACATCCAGTGGCATCCTTATTAGATGAGGCTCTTAACCAATCTACCGTTAGAACTAGAGTCAGGCAATGGCCTGACGCTTGAGCCAAGTAAAATTTAAACATATCATCCTTCTGCAAGCCTATGAAAGCTCAACCAACTAATTGCATGTAACGACAAGCAGTTATTAATAGATGCGTACTGAAGGTAGCGGACGGCTTCGCAGCTGCTGTTGACGCTGCGTCGATAGCCAATTTGCTTAACAGCAGTCCCCGAGGCAAATATGTGCTAGTTACAGGTGCCACTGGGAGCTTGGGATCTTCGATGGTCAGCCCAATTCTGTATCCGTCAATTTGTTATAGCCGTCTCAATGTATCAATAAGAGTTATCTTACGGCCACCAGCATAGGTGTGCGTGGGTGTTGCTCAAGTGGTTGAATGATCAGTGATGAAGCGGAAAAGTCCATGGTTTCGAGTTTGGAAGCATTGTCGATTTTCGGGTCAGACGCTTACATGGAATTTACTTCCAAATTTGACTGCGCATTCAAGCATTTTGCCAATGGGTCTTATCAAATGCGTGGGATAGGCGTCTTTGCGAATAGTATGGGGGTAATCTCCGCTCAACTTGCATAAGTGTGTTGCTCCCACTGACCGGTTATCAAGCAGATGCGACCTTCTCAGCAACCCTAACTTTGTTTCTCCTTTTTGGGACAAGTAAGATGACCTACGTCTGCTAATCTTGGAGCAATTACGGACGATGCCACGACATCCTAAGGTATCAGAGATAAGAAAAATGTCTCGGCAGTCCGTCTCACCAGCATCTCCGCCTTCTCCGATGTCAAGCGACACTAATGCGTGAGCATCAGTAATATTATTAAATCCTTAGCCTTAGGTTTGGCCAAAGCGATAGGCTCACAATGCATTGGGCGCCTAAATCTTTTGATGTCATATGATCCCGAAACAATGGCACGCAATCATACGAACACACGATGCTAGATGTGAAAGCGTTGATCTCTCGGGTAGAGGCAATGATCAATCACCGTAGAAGGATCCCCAACCTGTACCATGATCTTCGGTCTGATCCACTGTTGACGATGATTTGATCAAATCGTGGAAACGGACAAAGGTGCCAGTTAGGCATTCATGCTATCATGAAAGGCTACGCTATAGCGTTGCCCATCCAACACCCTAAATCCCACCATTATGATGGCATGTGGCGACAGATCCCTTCCTGATACAGTCCATCTGCATGTCAGATTCGCCGCCGATCCGTTCAATATACTTGTAACCTCAGGTTTGGAACGGCACCGACGGTCCTAGAAATGAAATATCACGCCTTGTTTGTTACCACGACGAAAATAGATTAGTTTCAAATAGAGTTTGCGAGCATCGCCAGTAATGTGAGATCACCTTGTGGAGTGGAGCTCTGAAGTACAAGTATGCTCGACCGTCTTCGTCCGGCACATTCAGACTTCTCACAACTCTAATTCTACGGCAGAACATGAATTGATCATTCACCGAGTCTTTACGGGACAAGATCATCGTTCAAATACTGAATGGGTGGCTCCTCCCGTTTTGCCACTGCCGATTTTACCTCCTATCTTGGCGGCATACCTTAACTACCCATGACCTGCGTGCCGATTCATAACATATACCTCCTTCCAGCTTCCATACTCAAATCGTAAGATACATCCCATTCCACAGCCAACTCAGGCTCCAGCTCCCCATCTGATCTAAGCAACACCGGACCATCATACAAGCCATTGCCTCTAAGCAGACCATGCCGTTCGTCAACCTCCCTGACAAGGTTCACACGGCGTTTACTAAGACCTGTGTGCCAGAGGCTCAAGTAGCCAAAGCACAGTCGAAGGAGAGTCTGCCGGTACTTCCAGATCCAGCACCCAAATTATTGAGCAATCCCCAGCTCTTGAGAGATACCTTGCAGAATATGATCATTGGAAAGACTTTCTTGTAACTGGTGAGCAAGCTTCTCGCGAGCAGAAGAACTCATTGGCAGAGGCGAATAGAGGGGTGAAGAGCCAAAATGGTTAAGGCAGATGGGAATTCCAAAATTAGCGATGTACCGCGGACAAGGAATCTGATCATGCAATTTCAAACTTATGTGTATGTAGTATCTATATGGTTGAGACGCTACCTCAATAAATACCATGTCCATGCGTATAGAGAATAGAGCAAGAGAAAAATTCAGAGCAACAGGATCATGTCATTTTCTGTACCAGCAAACCGTGAAAAAGCGCTGCCACAACTCAAAAAATGGTGTAGATCAAAGTTGTTATCGCCATATGATCCTGACGGGTAATTGAAGCGGGAAGCACAATTTATTTGGCTTTGCACAAGTAGCGATTGGTTAAATAATATAGGGCCTAAAAGATGATATTGCTCTCATTGGGCATTATATTTGCATGGACAACGACCAGTTGCGGTAATGATTATGCGCTTTGCATGCACGTGGCGCAAGGCTAGATATGTAAGGTTATGCACAAAGCCGCGCGTGCAGGCGCCTGACTCCCAGGCATGAGTAGACACTCGGATGAAGTTGCTCCGCCCATTTGGCAGTGAATTGCTATGATCAATGCGGCGTTTCGCCCCTAGATCAGGCCGAAGATTTCCGTAGTACTATCTGGAATGTCGCTGGAGACCCTACTATCTTGAATTTGCTTGCGGATCGGGCCCCGTACACGCTATAAGTGTGCCTGCTCAATTACTGGGAAATCCGCACCATTTGTGATGATCTTTCTGCATTATGGTTTCATGTAGCACGTAAATGTCGAATTGTAGAGCAGGCTTCTGGCGTCTTCCTTGCTATCATAGCATTAGTCGTTTACTTACACGTACCCCGCGAGAGCAATCCATCAATCTGACGCGTTGCATTCTGCATATTGCAAATCTTTGCGGAGATTCTCTCCTTGTCCCATGCAGCAAGAGCCGCCTTCATCGGATGACGCTCCGGGTGTAAGATATTTCCAGCACCTCGCTAAATCCGGCCCGTAAATTGGGTACAATAGCCGTCGTGACCCTGCCGCCATTGCTGCAAATTCTCTGCAGGCTCGAGAGACAGCCCTTGCTAACAGCGCCTGGAGTAGTAAAGCCATTAGAAGCGGGGCGTCGCCCACATCCCTGCGTCGGACGATTAGAGTCCAGGCTGTCGTGTATAAAGTCGCCATGTTTGCGCTGACACTCTGTTGTTGTAGTAGGTAGACACGAATGCTCGATACTGACCAACTCATATTGGGAATAGCGTCTTGAATTCTCGAGTAATAATGTAGGTATAGGTTTCTAGCCATGCTATGGCAGCTGATTCGAGACTTTCTGTGGCATTAATAAGATTCATAGGAACAACTTGCACAAGGCCACTCCTGTAAATGCAGCCAAGATAGAGGAATCCTTAACACTCGAGCGATTCCTCCTAGAGGAAGATCGATGGAAGATGTTCCTTGTTGTCAGTTCAGAGAAGAATGACTGCATGACGGGGACAAGTTGTTGTTCTTTGAAAGACAAGAATATGTCTGTCAAAACTAACGAAGGCATCAATGACAGTGAATATACAGGTGAGTAAGTGGATTCCTACTCAGCACATGTGTCCCTGACCCAGGCAATTGTGAACAGGCAAGCCGAAGCTCTGCTAGATATGAGCTCTACCTGAAAGAGATTAAGCTGCAAGCTCGAGGGACGTGGTGCAGGGAGCCGCAGAACAACCAATAAGCGTGAATAACCATCTGCTGGAAAGTCATCGCTGCCTATCAGAGCGCGCTATTCAACGTTGTCTGGATTCAGCTAAAGAACAAAATACGAGAATGAGGAGGACACTATAGTAAGAAAATGTAAAGTCTTTTGCAAACCTGAAAATGCGACATCTGATCAGTGTTTGAAAATTAGACTTACCTTCTGCCTCCGTCTTAATGAGAAAGGATAAGCTTGTATCCCCTTACAGCCCCCCACTATTGCACCAGAGTGCATTTAGACCCTGCGAGCTAATCGTAATGAAACACTTCAACTCTCGCGGCTCTGCAGATCAATTCAAGTACTGTGTTGTGCGAGTAATTTGTAAGTCTTTGCCTCGACTCCGGCAGTAGTCTGTTCGCCGGATATACTTGTGAATGCATGGTCGATGACAAGGATAGGAGATGTCATTAGTGCCTAGATCGCTCCATCTGGCTTGCGCAGCCGGCCGTAGCCTCGTAGGCCTCCTATCATAGGTAACCACGTCTCGGGTTTCCGCTTTAAGCTATAGCCTCAAAGCGCCGGCCAATTAGTGGTATTTTCCTGCAAGTATGCCTTGCAGTGTGTGCAATCAGTCTAGATCTAGAAAGAAAGCCATGTGATAAGCCGATGATAATTGGATCTTTCCCGTGGACACGTATATACCTTTACATGTGTTGGTGCCTAAACCCAACCATAATTTCTTGACAAGGCAATTACCGGCCCTGCTTTTCAATATGGAGCCCGTCATCGGCCTATGATTTCGTCCGAGCCCAGGCTTCTGGTGCTTCAAGGCCCCAGTCAACCTCCTTGCGCGCAACTATATTTCCCCTTTCCTGCTATATGCGCCAAAGTAATGCTGGCTAACCATGTCAAATGTTCTGCATGCACGATTTGGCGTCTTCATCTCAATGATCTGACGCCGTCAGAGCGTTGGGCACCAGCCTTAAGAAATGATCCATGCTGTGATCACTTGAGGCTGTATAGCAATCTGCTTTTTAGCCTAACGCTGCGATCACATGCCTCTTGCTGCCGTCGGCTCGAAGCCTACATTCACTTTCGCTGATATTTTTTACACTCCTCATGAAGGTGGAAGCGTTATGCGGTCATCGCCGAAATACACGAAGACCCTGAATGCTTTCCTCCCAGCTTCTATGCATGCGTAAGACGCTGAGGCACTGAGATACGACATCCGCGTCAAGGCCCTTTGGTAGAAGTCTAGGTCAAATGGGCCGTGTCAGATCTAACATTCTATTAAACCACTAGCCAGCGTTCCCGGCCTTCGAATCAAGCTTCTCTCAGGGCCTTTCTCTATCCCGCTTCTTATTTGAAATTCAGCCGCTGGGATGAGTCCAACGAGACCGGCAAGGTCCCTTGCAATCCCATCACGAGACTCGCGATAAGCCTGAGTTTCAATACTTTGGCCGGCTCGGTAACGAATGGGAGTATAAGGGGCGGGTTCAATGGACTGGATGTGGAGGGACTGTTCACAAATTTTGACATGTGACCTGATCTTGTCAAAATCGCAGATAAGAGAGACGGACTAGCTTGTCAGCCCTCCCAATCGCAGGCTTGGATTTCAAATGTCCATCTAATGAGCATGAGAGCTGTCGCGAGGGTATCGGCATAGGCAGCAGAGCTGTGATCAAGTCTATCAAAGCGCCTTTGACTCAATACCAGGTTTCTGCTTTGCTTGGCTCATTTTCGGGCAGATCCAGGCGGAGCCCTTGAGTCTGCCCTTAGCCCTTAGCCTGAAGATGGTTCGTTACCACCATCCTCATACTTCTCCGATGATCGGAGGATAAATCAGTATTGACAGTGTCTGGCCTTTGTCGGGGAGCGCTAAGATTGACAATTCAAAAGCATACGCGGTTCAATATGGCCACACGTGAACTTGATACTCGCCATTTCTGGAAGCATCCAGAACTCAATAGAGGGTTGCCGGCCGAACGTGAACTTTGGCCGCATTTGAAGAGCCTGATCTGACTGCATATCATACGTCAATCCATCCCGCTAGCGGGAGAACATTCATCATTCAGTCGACAGAGCTCGAGTCGCAATCGTTCTAAGCTCCAGCTGCATCCAATCGTGAAGCATGCGCTGGCGAGTACCAAGTCAGCGACCCATGTCACTTTTGAAAATAACATTGAGTGACCAAAACATGGTTGTAAGAAGCCGAAGATTGATAAGGCAAAAATCAATGGGCTGCAGAGTGAAATGGTAGCTTGGAAGTATGGGTAGCGGATTAAGGTTCTGACGGTTACATCAGTCTGATGCCCAAAGTCCGCTACTCGCCATTGGAATTCCACAGCATGCTCCCAATTCTGGATCCCTCCAATAAGTTGATGAACACAATTGGCTTGCATAACGCAATGACCACCTCTGACTTTAGCAGAAATGCATGAGTCCCTGCTAGGTATTCTAAGCTAATCGGGTTGCATTTTGGTGTATGTGGCCTTGCGTGAAACACTGGAGGCTGTCGACAAAAAAACACCTGGGTTGGATACGCCTAGCACCAAGCTTTACTAACTGATCGGCCTTTTTGATTGTTGCCACTAGGTTCCAGATGGCTTCTTCTGTGCATCGCATATTGTCCGGTGGACGCCTACAGTCCGAACTAGTTGGCAATGCTTTTCGCAGATATTTGCATTACAAGGATCCACTCAATGATGAGCCAATAGAGCCCATGTAAGATGCTACTCTAATGCGTATCTATCTCTTCGATCAATTAGATGTAACTGGAATAAGTCAATCTTCAGATTGCGGTGTAACAGGAGGCAGGGTTGTGGCAAGTCGGAGATGCCCTAGCTCGTGGGTGACAGGAAAACCCGGAGTACAACCCACCGGATCTGCATTCTACAGCTGCAGACGATGACAACATTACATGAAGGATGTATTTGCCAAACAGAGATATACCACTTTTCCGGACGATGCGCTAGATTGTTAATGGACTCGTATCCTTTAGGGTAGGTTGCTAAATCTTACCTGGCGATTGGCGAATTGAACCCCACCAGGGTAGTAGATCATTTTAATGGTCGTTTCCACAAGTCAGACCAGTAGAATATCCAGCAAGAACGCTTCCAGACCCTCGGGCTCGTCATGTTCTAGGGCGTTTTTATGGCCTCGCATAAGTAAGGTGCCAGACAACTCCATCCATGCATTTCTGAATCAATAAAGAGGCTTATGATAGTTACGCTTTCCCACATGCTTTTGAAATCACCCACCACCAGGTTACATCTCTTCCGAATCAGTGCGAATTAGAACATACCTTTGTTATGTCGTAAGACTGACCACTCTGAAAAAGTTTTATGGTCGTGGCTAATTGACATCTTTGCTAGGAATCCCAACCCTCAGAAGCAAACCGCTGGCTGCGCTGACCGCGTCCCCAAACACGAGACGAAAGGAGATAACGCAGCTATGGAACGTTTCCTTTCGGAAGATGACCACTTGAAGAAGTCCCTTGTGGTTGGCAAGGACAATGACAAACATAAGGAGGCTGCCAAGCCCAGTCCCCTTGAAAAAGCTCGCATGTGGACCGAGCTCAACAACAGGGATGGGAGGCAGCACTAGGTAAGCTAGTCAGAAGATATCTCGGGGCCGCCCTGCTGATACGTTGTAGGATCATCCAGACCTGATGTACGCCCTCTGATCGCGAGCTTCCTGTTCAACGATTGATGACGCGGTGAATTGATACTGGGACACGGGAAGGGCGGCATGAGATTTTTCGTACAAGGGTCGATGGCGTGAAGGAGAGATGGTAGCTCGATAGCGTATTAATGATTCATTGAGAACAGTCTTGCATAACTGTAATTTCCGTTCACCATTAGGTGGGAGCGCCCGGAGGGCGTTGCTATGACAGCGGCCGAATGGCTGGCCCTTTGGAGATCGGGAGCCGCCCTGTCTTGCAACCAACGCCCTCTCGGCCCGCCATCTGGAATTCTCATCGCTCGCTCCCCCTCGGTAAGGAACATATCTCTCATGCTATCGCCAATACAATTTTGACCACTCGGTAATTGCTCTGTGCTTTCAACCGCAAAGTAAGGGCCAATGCTGTCGCCAGAAGAATGACCTGGGTAGGACTCTTGGCATAAGCCGGCGAAAGTAGCGAGCTTGATGAACGAGACATAAGAGTAGAGCAATGTCGCTGATAAAGAACGTGGAGAAAGGACGCTCTATCTCGGAGCCTTAGTCTCTACGAATTCTAACAAGTATCTCAAGATAGGAAACCGAAGCCGAAGCCGAAACATTCCCAAATCGATTAGCCACAGAGTGGGCGCGAAAAGCGACAGCACTAGGTGGAGTTGAACGTTTGTGTCGCTAGAGGAAGCGGTACGACCCTGTACCACTAGAGGCTCCTTAGGCTAGGCCTTCGGAAGACCTTAGGTCTGTTCGTCAACCTTTGTGCTTACTTTTGAGCTTCCTCCCGGACGCGGCCTTTTTGTTGCTCAGTAAGCATACGCGGAAAGAGGGGCAATATTAGACACATTTTGCTTCTCACGCGATGCCCAGTCCAGTACGAGGCTAAAACATTTCACTCTCTATTGGTCAGGTACAAGCGCTGCCCCAGCTCGGCTTAAGGCATGCATGATCGTTCTTCAGCGCTTACCCCGACGTAGGGACTAGGAGTGGTTCCAAGTGATCGTGGAAGCCGCTATGAATCGTATCTCATGCATAGAATGGCCTTCGAGAAAGACGCTTTGGTATTCGCTCTTGGCCTGTGTCTTCGTCACTAAAAGCCGCCCTCTATCGTAGCCGACGCCCTTCCGCCCCTCTTGATGGGAGATGGACTGTGACCACGAGCCCCACGAAGGGCGACAACAGTATCATCAATTGTATAAATGCAACAAGACATTCGTTCAGCCCCTCGGATTCGTACAGTGGACGTTGTAGTCATCGATTCGTGTTGCATCGACTACACATTGACAACCCCCAAAACACAGAAACCTCTCATTTGCTGCACCAGCTCTGAGTATCCTTCCGTCATCCAACTCAAGCCATGTCGTACGTTCAGATATTGCTCTTCTAAATCTGGATCAAGACTGCTGATTGAAGGCTTTCTGGCAGCTCCTCAAATTCTGAGCACAATCACAGCTCACTCAGTCCTCCTACACAGATGGATGACCACAGTCACAACGGTTCTGCTCTCGGGCAGTATCTCACCGAGGAAGATGCATGGAAGAAATTCCTCGTGACGGGTCCAGCGGATAGCAAGAATAAAGCGCAAGCTCTCGCTCGAGACTGCCAGCGTTGGGATGTGGTGCTAGAGGAAATGCTCCCTCCCAAGGCGTGGAGGAACAGTAAGTCATCGAAGGATAACTCTAATAGACTGCCGTTTGCTGATGGCGCTTGCGCTAGAGAAAGCTAGGATATGATGCATGCGAATTTAGCATGCAGATTATAAACCTCCGCCTAGACTTTGCAGTGTATGGACTCCGCAGTAATCGAGTCCCCAGGGTATATCTTAGCAAAACAATTCATAGAAATATTGAATCGAGATCTTTCTGCGGTTCGAACTGGCTACCGGGATTTCCTGTTTAGCGGAGAGAGGTACGGCCAGTGAGTGGAAGCGGAGCACCACAACAACGTCACCAACGTATGTCCCGTGGTGAAATGATGCTGTTACTGTGCCGGTGCTTTTACAGGGCGATGCAAGTGTAGTCTATTAAGAAGTCACTTGCGGTCAAATTGGAGGCGTAGATAGTCCAAAGCACAGGGCGGATTGATTCGCTGGTATGATTGTATGTCCGTATTGCTGGGAGCGCTTCCCGAACATTAATTGCACATCTCTAAAGACTGGAAAAATCCGATAGACTGGCATACCCGGTTCCCCGAAGCGCGGCGGATTCGTCGAAGGTGCACACCGCGAATACAATGGCTTTTGAGGCGTAGGGGCGGTGAAGGTTGAGCCGGAAGCGCTCCCGAGAGGAACAACTAAGATGGTCTACAGTGCAGTAGCGGTTCGCCTACGCAGACTGCCCTCCCTGCCTTAGAGGGCCGTAACCCAAGATTAACGTGCAGATAGTTGGATGAGGCTGACGTGCAGATTGATGGAGTTTTCGGTTGAATTCTGATTTTGTTCTTCCTCATTACATCTCTTTGTGGGATTTTTCGATTTGCTGGGTCAATAGCCGTTGGCCTGAATTTTCATTCCTCTAATTGGTACGCTCAGTAACGCCACCAACATTATAAGGCTGAGACACCTATGTACCTTTCTTGAAGTTAAGCCTATCATCTAAGGCTATAGACGTCAATGAAATACCGCTGACATCGGAAGTCTTCAAGAAACATCCCCGGAGGAACGGTGCACGACAAAGACGTTGCCGCACTCAACTGGTGACCATACCCCCGATCGGCTCGGCCGGCTTTCAATCCCTTTGGTTGTTGTAATTAGTGGCCGCTTAGATAAACGGATTGCGTATTGTTGTCCAATCAAATGGAATAGAACTGTTAAGCATGATACCTTCCACGTGAGGAATCCTAGCGTGGTACTCCACGTGTCCGTTATCAGCACCACGCGCTTTAAGATCTAGTAAAGCTATCCGTCGCTCGTAGGTGCTTTCGCATGTGACTTACAGCCGAATAAGGTAATCTTGAACGGATTGAGTGCTGACAATGAGCCCTCCAAGCGGCCCACGCCGTGAGCATTAACATTAACATTCTCAAGGTTCAGGCGGAAGCCGTGCCGAAGATCACGGGGAATACGGGTGGCGAATGGCTGATGATATCTGCATTGGCCGCGTAGACGTTCATTGTCTGGTCATCTGTTGCTGTACATTGGAGCCGCGTCCGTCAGGCTAGCTCCAATTTCGGTAGAGGCAGCGAATGAGGTTTGTATGCCTGCTCAAAGGTATAATGGCTTCGATACCCTGTTTTCTTCGCTCTGTGCCCTTCGCACTCTGAACGCCGATCATTCACAAATTCAATATATTACAGCATACAGGCTGAAACTTGCAATCAGAAGAGTAGCATGGAGTGAGGACCTACTTCGAGCATTGGAAGCTATCATTTAGAAAGCATCTGTTGGCTAACATCGAATCTCAGGTCCTCGCACAACAACCCTGCATCCAGATGCCATTATCCCAATGCCCAGCAGCTTTTCACCCCGCAGCAACATACTGGGATACAGAATACAATCCAGGGTGTCGACCGGCGTAATGCTGCCGCTTGGTCGCAGCAGCAAGGCGGCTTGAGCCGGAAGCAATCACGGGCAGAGTATCTGGCGGACATAACTACCAACTTAGATCGATCGAACGATACGCGTCAGAGTAAGTAGCGGTGTTAGGAGACCAGACATCTTGCTGACCACTAAACAGGGGAGTGAAGAGCTCTAGGAATTTAGAATATGTCATGGTGTAGTAGTCTTTCACGTGAAGTCCTCGGCGACGCGGGGTTCGGATCCAAGGATACACGTAGATGATCTCTAGGAAGTGGTCGGACAATTCGCCATATGAGTTTTCAGCATTGTCATTCGAGCTGGAATATGATTCTTTTCATCTTTTTTGTGTGGGTGATTGCTGGTGCCACGATTATCTAGACAATTCCTAGCCTAACATCCAACATGTTTGGCCAGAAGCAAAGAGGGCTGGCTTTCATGGATATCATTCTAGAGAGCTATCCACCTCTGAATTGACGACATATCTGTAAATGGTTGTTTCATCCGATTGAAGGCATGGAAGGTGAAGTCTATGCATTATTGTCCAAGGGTCCGGAGTACGCGGTGATGACCTGCGACAAGAATCCGCTTTATATCCCAATACCCAGCAGCAACCACTGGGAAATAAGCCATCGCTTTGAAATCGCACAGTAACGGAAGTTACCTTCAAACTGGCGCTCCATGTTCCAAGACAGCTTGAAGTAGTATCCAACCTCGCGATTCGCCTTTAGTCACACCCATCAACATCACGGGATTCGTAACCACCAGCATAACAGGAGCTGCACTCGTTCCAAGCAAGACTAAGCCGTATGAGATAGGCTGAAGGCAATCCGCTGCGAGGGACTTTGCTTTTATGCTTAAATTTGTTTTCCGGAGTGTTCCGAGACACTTAGTTGCCCCTGATTGGAGTATTCATCGGAGGACGCTAATCTGTTCAGGGGGGCGAACCCCCAAAGTTTCGGAGATCGAAGATGCATGATTCGAAGGGAAAGTATAAGCAATTCGACAGAATCCCTCCCGCCATGGGATGGCATCTTTATTGAGCATAACACATAGAAGAGGATCCTCGTCATCAAGGAGGAGAGGTAGGACATGACATCGAAATCGTTTATAGGCGATATGCTTAGAATGATCATTCCAATGTTCACAACAAAGGACCCTGTGCTCCCTTGGACTGTCGCAGCTCAGCAGACCACAGAAAGATGGGCGACGTACAGTCTGGCGGTTTGGACGGCTGTGGAGATTGGAGAAAGCCGTCAGAGCCCCTTCACGCTGGTAGGACCGCAAGGGTTGCTGCTTCTTACAGTGAACATATGGCCGAGGGCGCTTGCAGAATAGGACCGGACTGGAGAAAGTCGAACAAGAACCCTGCGCTGAGGCCGATTTTGCCTTGAAGCCATAAGAAGCAAGCACCTCCTTTTCCCGACAAAGCATGTTTGCTAATATTTGGTCAATTATAGGAGGTATTGCTGAGACTAGGATTCGGCGTCTGTATGGTCGAAAGCTTTGCTTCGCATCCTTCCATGCCCTTTCACAAGTGGCTGGAAGACCTCGTGGCCTTTCATTACGGTCAGATACAGATGTTTCTAGACGTTCTAGCAAGGTTGCTTTACAACAACCAACAGCTAAAGAGCGGCTCTAGGCTCTTGGGAACCGAGCCAAAGAATTCCCATCAAATCCTTACGCATTGACGAGAGCAAGGTCGGTGATGGTGTGCTGACGACTGGGAGCTACATTTTTAAGTGATTTTTAGCCGCGCTGTGTATTAGTCAACCCGAGGGGACCCCCTTTGACGCTTTAGAACGACTCGATATCCACAAATAAAAGGTTTAAAAGTAATGTTGATAGGGCCAGATACCATGGACCCGCGGCTCCTCATTCTGCGGCTCTTGTCGCATCCTTCAATCATGGTTCGCCTGTGACTGAATTCAGGCAAAACCAGGCGGTGGCAACTTCGTATAAGCGGCAGCGTCAGCCAATAAATGGCTAGATCATCCGCATACTGCTTGAGGTGGCAAACCAAAGCTGTAACCCCTCATGGCGGAGTGCAAGATGCGATAGATGGTCGCTTCGCATAATGTATGTTGGATCATAAAAAGCGGAGTTCTTTGAGCGCTGATGCACTGAATCCAGCTTACCCAGCCCCGATGTTCACCTTTCGGTCCGCCAGGCTAATTGAGTATGCTCGCAAGTTTGTCAGTCGCCACTTTGGTTGGGATATGAGTCACTATCCTCAGTCCTAGCCGCGCAACAGGCGTATCGCCGATGAGCCCAACGTAGGTGACAATGTGGGTGTATTGCCAGTGCAATAGGGGCAATGTTCTATGTCCCCTCTCGGCTCCCAATGCGCTTTGTCATCTAATCAGTTTCCGTCGTCAAGTGCAGAATCTGTAAAGTCAAAGCTTTCGATTCGCCAGATCGGACAATCTTCGCCGCCACGGAGCCGTTCGAAGGGCATGGCTGGTCCATTGGGGAACAAGCGTGGGCTTGGAGGCTTTTAGATGTGCCTGAGGGTGTGCATCATTCTTGCAGGTGCAGCGCAACGCTTTCAGTGGCAACACAAAATACGTGTCATGCTGGGCTCCTAGTGTCTTTGATAACGTTGTCAACCTTTGCCATCTGTGCGATAGCGGTATGAATGAAGCTCATAAACTCCCCGACAATTTAGTCCACAAAGTTGCTCTTGTTTTGCCAATATAATGATTCGCACCCTTCAATTGCTCATCAATTGCACCACATACGCGTTAATCAACGTTATATGTTGATTCTTTCCCAAATGCCGTAAGCGTAATTTGCTGCTATGTTCGCCCTCCTTACTATAAAGATTGCTAATCATCGTACTCCCCAGCAGGGATGCTGACAGAGATGTCGGAGACAATGGCTCCTCTGCTACCAATCATATACGAGCTGCGCCAGGACCATCAGCTGCGGTCCGCAGTAACGTCGAGGGTGTCGACAGATATAACGCCTATCTGTGGTCTCAGCAACCGAGTGGACTCAGTCGTGGCAAGTCGAGAGCCCAATATTTGGCAGTCTGGACGAATGACTGGAACGCGAGGAACAATTGACGTTGCCAAGAAGATTGTGCGTGCTACAGGCTGGTCTCGTATATGGCTAATGTCGTTGTAGAGAGTTCGCGGCTGCGTAGCCGCCAAGCAACAAATCTGATGTAAGATGTTCCCAGGTTTCGTCGTAGCTGGAATTCAACAAGCAGCATCGAAAGACAACGCGATTTTGTTCTTATCAGGTTCCTCTGAAGTTGATCCAGGCGTCTTATCACCACGCTCTAGCAAAGGCAAGCCTTGAGGATAAAGTGATGTGAGGATGATATGAAGTCGTCTATGATCGAATTACTCTAAGGGCAAGCACCTTCATCACCGATCAACTGCCATCACCCTTGACTCTTGATCTCAAGGTCCATCGGGGAGACTTTTGAATGACGCTTGCCTTGGAATTTGTGCTTTGTTCTGTTAGATGTCATACAATATGCTTTTGGAAGCCATTGGTCGAGCTCATCCTCATGTTCTTGATTCACGATAGCGGTTAACGCCCTAGCAACTTGAAAACATAGCACCATTCCATTGCCCTGAAATGACGCTGCAATGTAAAGTCCATCTTCACCAGGTATCTGGCCGACAAGTGGAAAACCATCAGCAGAAAATCCCATGACACCTGTCCAAGCCTTCCGTAACCGGCCCTCAGGGTTGTCTTCACCCCAATTGGAACCGAAGTACGTTCCCGTACAGGTTATCACATATTTGAGTATGAAGTCATCGAGCACGGTGTCGTTGGTCTCACCCCACTCAAGAAGACCCTCATCAGGCGCTCTCGTCGCACCACCGCCAATCATAATGTCTCCGGCAAACTTTGAACCTGGCGGTCGCGAGATCATATACTCATAGCCGTTACCGTAGATGAATGAATACGTAACTCCTAGGCCCTCTTCAGGCAGCCCAGACCCAGGCCGCTGACCGGTCATATGCCCTCTCAAAGGCACGATCACGCCCTGAAGCGCTGGATATAGATGCGCTGTATATCCGTTCGTGGCTAATAGCACTTTCTCTGCTCTGATATTGCCTCTTGATGTTTGAATGATCCATACGTGTCCCTCATTCTTCATGATCTTCAGGGCAGGCGTCTCCGTTTGTAGGTTCAGACCTTTATCAAGGGCCAGGCCTAGCACTCCGATGGTAAATTTATAGGCACTCAGACTACCAGATTCATACTGTAATGAACCGAGGGAGTCCTGCGCCAAGAACGTCTGCTCCGTCTCTTTGGCGTCGTGGAAGGTATATCGAGAAGCAGGATCACCTTCTCCCAAAACCCTCTTTATCTCTGCAACGGCCTTTTTCGCCTTGTCCCATTGTCCCCAGTCATAGAAGATATCAACAGTGTCCCCTTGCCAGCTGTCGCATTCTATACCGTGCTCCCTTGCAAAAGCATGTATAGCTCTCATCGTGTTGTATTGGAACCTCAAGATCTTGACAGCCTCCCTCTCGCCGAGATCTCTCAGATTTTCTAAGAATTCTCGATAAGAGGCGCACTTCGTATGTCCACCATTGCGGCCTGTTGCACCAGAGCAGGCAGTGCGAGCTTCGAGCATGAGGACCGAAGGTGGATGGGCTCCATTGAGAATGTTGTAGGCAAGGGAGGAGCCAGTAATTCCGGAGCCAATGATGAGAATATCTATGGTAGTAGGGAGTTCATGCGTAGTTCTGTGCTTAGCAAGGTCCGAGGGAGGATCTTGCCAGTAAGACACAGTAGGATTCGGACGCGGTAAGCCCGGAGGGATTGCGGCTCTTTCTTCCATAGCTGCGAATCCCTTGATTGTGGAATACAGAGAAGAAGTCGTGAGAGATACTGTCTATGACATTGAGAGGCTGGACAATGGGCAGAGATCGGCCATTGGGAGGGAAAAGTACCTAGCACTAGTGTGAGGACGGAAGCAAGACAGGTTACAACTACCTCAGGCAAAAAGGGTTCACCACTGAGTGTAGGATACTAATCTGTATCTTATCTTAAAGCAGCAGCAGGTTCCTGCGGCCTATTACTGCTGCTCATCTGCACTTGCTCTTCTAGACCCTAAACCAGTGCATGGGAGAGAACGTGTTTGATAGGTCCACTTGCCGCCTTCCCTTTCCGGAATTAGTTCCTTGGCTATCACACGATCTTTTATTTACCGAATGCTCTTTCGTCCACTACAGATTACCTACTCATGGTCTGCACACGAGTTCACTGCATTTGGTTTTCCACGGCGTTTCAGAGGTCGTCGAAAATGCCCATCCATCACCGCAATACCATTCCGGAAATGTTTATAGGTGAGACCACAGATATGTTGAGGGTAGCTAAAGCATTGGCTATACAATTGCTACCGCCTTTGTGTTTCATGCCCTTCACTACAGCTCCAGCGGCTGTTACACTCCCACGCATCCAATATCCACCTCGCCAGGCCATGGTATCCAGATCATCTGTCCGGTGGCCGATATGATTTTGAGGGTCTATTCCTCGTCTTCCTTTCCCTTCTTGCCCTTCTTTTTGCTCGATGGCGCCTGTCCTTCCTTCTTCTGATGCACAATCAACCTAGTCCATGACTCTTCTTTGTCCCACTCGAAGCCAGCGAGGACAGGTAGCTCGAGTTCGTCATCGGCCTGCGTTTTGCGCTTCCTTAGCACATGTGCCTCAACGGAAAGACTATGCTTTGCGAGCAACTTGGGACGATTTTACCTTTTTCTTGAACTGCTTGTGGATTGCGTCTAACGCATCCTTGATCGTGACACCCTTCAGGTTACGTGCAGTTACTTCGAGCCCTAACGGGAAGTGCAGGTCGATCTTCTTGACTGGAGGCTCGGTGAGGAACTTCTTGAGTACTTCTTTCTCGTCTATGGTGCTTGGGGACGTATTAAGACGCCTGATCGATCAGGTCAGCCATGCACGTCAAGGACATACAAAAGACTGTCGGCTACGACGGCGCCGACTACTGTTTTTGGCGCTAGGTCTTGCGTCTTACCAGTTCAGCCTCTGGGTCTCTTTTGCTATTTGCAATTCCTTACCCTCCTTTTCTACGCATTTGTCAGCCTCGCATTCTTGGGTTATGGCAAAACAGATCCTTGGTCAACACTATTGTAGCTCGTTTTCAACTTACCTAGGTCGTTGATATTGTATACCCCTGCCGCACTCGAACTTGCTCTCCTATGTCCCTTGGCCGCTCCCTTGCTATCCGGTGGGGAAGAGGACAGGCCAGAGATGGCTGAGTCGATCTTGGTAAGAGGCTCTACTGTATCCGCGGACATACTGGCTGGACGTTTGCTGTTAAAACTGTGGGTTCAAGCAGGGTGTCTGCTAAGGTTTATGGCTTGATGTTATGGGTTCTTAGGTGATGAATAGCAAGAAGACGGTCAGGTACAGAGCAAGGGAAGAAGGGGTACGAGTCTTGATGCGGGGTTTGTCTCGTGATCTCGATCAAGGGAGTTCGCGCTAGTGACCCCACATTGTCCCTAACCGATTAGGGTTTCCTGGGGTAGCACGCGATATATTGAGAATGGCTGTAACAATCATGAACTGAATTATGATATCCAGGTGGGCAAACTGCAATAAGGGCTATCAAGACAGTTTCTATTCTCACTGGATCTCGCAAGTGATGAACAGTGGGCATAATTGCTGTTTGAGAAGGTTTCAATCATCTGGCTCCCAAGTTTGAACCGTTAAAGGAAGCTGCAAAATCACTATGAAAAGAACTTATCCGTGCTCTATGTAAAGTACCCGGATGGCGGCCTTTCTATTTGCGTGACACCATCCGGTTCGGTTTCGAAGCTTTGCTTTATGTACGTATCTTCTGTCCAACCTTTATGCATTCCTCGCAGCCTCCACCTTTGACAGCTTAGCTACTCACCCACTCCGATTTTTCCCATCAGTCACCCCTTTCAAATTACTGCAGTTCTGGCAACGTATGCACTCGGCGCAGTTCGAGCAATTTTTGCATTCTTCGCAACCACTGCAGGCCACGGAGTTCTTGCAGTCATTGCAATCTGTGCAATCGCTACAATTGGTACAATTGTAGCAGTTTCTACAGTTGGTACAATTCTTATTGCCATCCCCGGTAGTGTTGATGCAATTGACGTTGCCCTCTCCAGTGGTATTGATGCAATTCGTATTGATTCCGCGGGAGGGAGTCTGGGTGGGAGTTGTCGTGCCAATGGTGATACCGCCTGACGGCAATGTGCGGTTGGCTGTGGTGGCGGAGGATGAGGCAAGGAAGCCTGGCGGATTCTTTGTCATGATCTGAGGAAGTGTAAGCCAAATCAGAACAAGGCGGGCACGTAAAAGACCTACTGTTCGATAAGTTGCAGAGCGTATAGTGTTTGGAGAGAATATGTTGGGACGTTGTGAACACCACTTGTTGAAAGTTCAACGTATGATGTAGGTGCCGGTGCAAGAGCTCATTAAAGAGAGTAGAGTACAGGCAATCGCTTAGGTGGGGTTCTGCCTGTTGCATCTGTAGTGTTATATACTGCGTCATCCAACGGTTACAGCGCGGGCTGAGCCGCTAGTCGTATCAAAGTTGCGATTGGTCGAGGGCTGTTGATATCGTGAGTTCAGATTGGTCGCCATTGAGGAATGAATAGGACACCCATACGCGTTTAGGCAAAATCGGAGATATTCCCTTATCGGAGCGTATCACTCCCTAGGCTTCCGCAAGCTATTCCATCTTCTATAACTTAACAGTGCTAGTCCTATGACCTCCCACCAGATTGCATTATCTTGTCGATATGTTCGCGGCTATTTTTCTGCGTCGTCTCCAGGTAATGGAGCTTCTTGTTGAGGTTCGAGATGTCCGACTTGAGTTCCCCAGCCTCCGACGACAGTCGCTTTTCCACATCCCCCTTTGGACTGAACACGAACCTGAATCAAGCAATCAGCAGGATACGGTCTTGAAATTCCAAGAATTGTAGAACCAACATCTTCCCGATACCCTGGTAAAACTTCGTGTCCTTGTCTAAAGACTTCACTTCGCTGGAAGTAAGCTCCAGCATCCGAACGTCACGCTGCTTCGCTGCCATTGCTGTCTTGACGATGTTGATCTCGCGCTGGGCTGTAAGAGCCTGCGATTCAATCTCAAGGGCAAGCTGGAGGCCAAATTAGGATGAGGTCCCGAGAGATCTGACTAAGGACTGCTGACCTTTTGTAGAGCTTCGTTCGGAATTGACATTTTCAACAAGCTCTAGCAGCACGGGAAGAATACGCTTGCTGATGCAAGCCAGACAGGTGTAGGCTAATACTTGAAGGATCTGAACGCAATCAGGCTTTCCACAGTGTGTTGAATTCGTGAATTTGCAAGCATAAGTCAACGAGTTAAAGAAATCTGCGTGAACAAGGGTCCGGCCAACGGCAACTGGCGGAGGAAGACCCTGAAAGCCTAGCGTAGGGTTCCGCCAAAGTCCTCGAGAGCGTCGTTTCTTTTAACTCTCAGGCATCAAGACCATATATCCAACCTGGCCGAAGCTTGAGCGACAAGGATGCCTTCCTGGCTGCCCTCAATTCCTTACGCAGCCCCCGATCCAGGTGGCTACTGGGATCCCGTTACCTCAACCATAAATTGGTGTGAAGAAGTTTGCCTACTCCCAAAATCCTCCCCTCAACCCCACTAACAGCTCGCCATCATAGGACTACTATGCGACTCCCTACGCCGCCGAGATTGTGAACACACTCACGAACCTCCTATTCGTCTACCTCGCCGTCGTGGGCATCCAGTCCTGCCGCCGGAATGGTCACGATACCATCTTCCTCGTCAGCTTCGTCGGATACCTTCTCGTCGGCACCGGCAGCTTCCTGTTCCATGCAACACTCAAATACCCTATGCAACTCGTCGACGAGCTATCCATGATCTACACAACCTGCCTGATGTGCTACGCGACATTCTCCTACTCCCGGTCCCGCCTCTTCTCCCTTTACCTCGCGCTTTTCCTCGTCTCTCTTGCAGTATTCATCACCCTTTACTACCATTATCTGCAAGACCCGGCTTTCCATCAAATTGCTTACGCGATATTGACGGCGATTGTGCTTCTAAGGAGTATGTATGTGATGGAGTCTACGTTGCGGCCAAGTCTGAAGCAGAGTGAAGAGAAGCATCGTATTAGGGAGGGAAAGAGTATGAACGAGACGCAGAAGGAGGTTAGTAGAGGGTATGACCGACGCGATAGGAAGATCTTGGGAATGATGTGGTCGATGATTGGGTGTGGTTTAAGTACCTTTCTCGGAGGATTTCTGATCTGGCATTTAGATAACGTGCATTGTCAGCGGTTGAGGGTTTGGAGGAGGGAGGTGGGTTTGCCTTGGGGGATACTACTTGAGGGACATGGGTGGTGGTAAGGCTATCTGTCTAGCTCGGAACTCGGTTTGAATCATGAATGGCTAACGCGAAGTGATTGTAGGCATCTCATGACTGGGACGGGAGCGTACTTCTATATCACGTGGGGCATCTGGTTGAGGCATTGCTTGAACGGCAGACAGGAAGAGTATGATCTAGTCTGGCCAACGCTGTGGTCGCTTCCGGAGGTTGTCCGAACAAAGAAGGTTGCGAACGGTGACCTGAAGCATGAAGTGGTGAAGAAGCAATCATGACTGGATACATAGAATTGGTGCTCTATAGACATAGAAAATTGTGATGTACTTTCTTGTTTAGCCCAAATTAGTACCGATGCCTGTTCGAGGCTTCCTTTCTACGAAGTCAAACGGTGACCGAAAAATGCCGAGTGCGATCACAGCTTCTGCGTTCCTTTGCCCCGCGGATTGCCTCCAATGTTCATTTCCCATTCTTTGCTCACTGTAGTTTTCTCCAACCTTCTCATGCTATCCCATTCTTCCTGAAATTCCTCTTCTTCCTCTTGCCACCTTTCTAGATCTGCAGCAAGCCATTCCCCAGCCGCTTTAGCTGTTCGCTTGGGCCCTATCATGGGGATGAGATGACCTAAGTCTTCGAAAAGCACTTCTTTGACTCTTCCTTCCTTAGCGCCACCGCTACCCCCAACCCCCGTGCCTGTTCGATCCATTTTCGCTTTGCGCCATTCCGGCTTTGAAAGCTCGGATTGCCCACCAAAGATGTAGAGAGCACTAGGTCGGAGACTTTGGAGGTTTTCGAAAGTCCTGGAGGGTTCTGGCCGGTAAAAAGGGTAGTCGTCCTTTATACTAAAATCGAGGTCAGGGTGAGTTCTGCGATTGACACGTGATCTCCCATTCGCATCTTTTCCAGGAAACTTCGGACGTAAGAAAGTGAAAACTTCCTGGTGTTTAGTTGTAGTAAGAGTGACAGGTCCATCATCTGAGTCAGAATCTTCGGAGTCGTCTGAGTCTAGTGGATAGAGAGCTGTTGGGAGTTTACGTAGGCCGTGTTTCACCCATAATTCTAGGACTCTGGGGTCCCACGTCTGGTAAAAAGGATGCCTCTTTAATGACGCCATTGCTTCAGCGCTGGAATTCCATCTGTCCCGGCGAAACGTAGAGCTCTGGGCGTTAGACGAGCTGACACTGTCATCTGAGGGTGCTGAAGATCGTGCGTAATGTATTACAGGGTCTATTAACACCAAAGATGAAAATAGGCTTGGATGCATATATGAGAGATTGACACTAATGCCCAGTTAACCCCAATCGCGGTATCACTTCCAGACACCTACAGGTGGTTTCCACCCATGCTGTGGCCTATTCCAACCAAAGGACGAGGCATCTCCTTACGAAAATGGTTGATAATGTGCAGCAGATCTCTGGGATGGTCTGCCCAAGACGCTAGAGCGAGGCATAGGTCATCAGAAGAATGACCCAGGGTGATTTAGAGCGCTCAGTAGGCTTACGGTCGTTTCCCAGCTTCTTTTCGTTAAGTACGCCACTTTTGCCTTGATGTGCGACATCAGCGATCCAGATGCCAGCAATTGCCTGACCTTGACTTTTCAAAGTATCATATAGGTGGTCCCAAAGAGGTTCATAAAGCTCCTGGCTGGATTGAGTTCTCCATTCGGAAAAAGAATTTTTGTGGGACGTACCTTGGGAAAAGCATTTGCATGAGCTCCAATGATTGTAACAGCTCCAGGCCTTCGGTGGGAGCCATCTAAAGGCGTATATTGTTTTACACTGAGATACAATGTATCTTCCTGACCCTCCAATAAAGCTTTACGATATTCTCGTATATACTGCCCTTCGACAGTATGCTCTTTTATGCGAAAATTCAACGTAGACATCGTAGCAACTAAATTCTGGCGCCGGAGAGAAAGGGTGGGATTTATGTATAGACCAAAAGATAAGCGGACTTTGTACAAGGAGAAATTGCAAGATAGTAACATATGGGACAGCCAGCTATTTATCTACATTCAGACGAATGATATCTTGAGACCTGGTCACACTACCTTTGTGCGACTGTTGGTTCAATAAGATGTGGCTTCTCATACGACTCGTAGTGTATTTCATGACCAAGACGGTGGGTATAGGCCCGCATGTCTTCGGGTGCGTTATATATTTTGGTGATTTGGAAGAAGGATGTAGTTTCGCGAAAGTATTCTCACCAGCAATTAATTCCAAATTATAATCCGCTACAATCCGCTACGCCGAGGTACGCCATCGCTTGATGATAACGTAATGCCCCCCACGTGATCTGATATCTTAGCGCGTCTTATCCGACGCGACAGACATGCTCTCACATCTTGCCTAACCCTCATTGACAACAACCAGCGACAGCACCTTTTCAACACCACAATTTGACTTCAATGGATGCAGAAGGAGACGGCGAGAGCAAGGCGCTCTTTGCCCAAGTGCAATTTCATATTGTGAAGACGGACAATTTCCCAGCGGATCATGCAGCAGCAGTATGTCTCACGCGGCTCTTAATGTTTGCTCAAAGCTTATACGAGGTCTTGAATCTAGCTGGCAAACTGTCTCGAGCAAAATGGCGCCCGGGAAGTACCACGATCATCAGAGGATATTATCCCCGTCCAAGAGGTCACACACATTATCTCAACAACAATTGACTTCCCCGACTACGATGCCGCTAACGATGCTCTGAAGTCTGTGGTGAAGCCGGACTGGGTAGATGCTTCCATCACCAAAGGCCGCCTCGCAAATCCTCGGCAGTATAGTCCAGATCCCAGACTATTCTTCTCCGGCTTGATTGTCTGTTGCGCCGACTTACCAAGCGGCGATGCTGACGCCATCATTGGGGGTGTCTTGGCCATGGGTGGCCTATACTCTAGTTCGGTGTCGAAGATGGTGACACATATAGTAGCTCTGAGCATGGATTCCGACAAATGCCAGACAGCGCTCAGCAGAGATCTTAAGTGCAAAATTGTCTTGCCACACTGGTAGGAACCACTCGTCCTTTCGAGATAGCTCAAGGGATTGTCTACTGACATTTCCTAGGTTCGATGACTGTCTCAAACTTGGGAAGCGGATCGACGAAGGCCCTTATTGTCTCCCAGATCCTGAGATATTACGCCCAGCTCCAGAAGATCGCATAGCAGAAGCCAGAGTCGTCGATCTCATGGGCGCAACTTCTCCTAGGCCTAGCCGACTTCCAACGCCCTCCAGCTCACCCGCCGAGAATCGCCGTGAACTGTCTGTCTTTAAGAACAAGAAAATTATGTTATCTAATGACCTCGAACTTGGCAGTCGTCTTCTGGAGACAATTGAGGACTTAATAGTTAGTGGCGGAGGCAGTGTAACTGGAAGCGTACATCGAGCCGACATCTTTATTTGCCTCTACCGAGACTCGCTAGATTATCGAATAGCCTCGAGAGCTGGAAAGGATGTTGGCAATCTTGCTTGGCTCTATCACCTGATTACTCACAACAAATGGACCTCACCTATGCGGCGTTTGCTGCACTACCCTATTGCTCGTAACGGCCTCCCGGGCTTCAACCGATTCCGCATCAGCTTATCGAATTATAATGGTGAAGCTCGAGTGTACTTGGAGAATCTAGCGAAGGTGGCGGGAGGCGAATTCACGAAGACGATGAAAGAGGATAATACACATCTGATCACGGCTCACATGGTAAGCGAGAAATGTGACGCCGCTAAAGAATGGAACATCCATATAGTTAATCATCTGTGGCTTGAAGAAAGCTACGCCAAGTGGCAGATACAGACGGTCTCTAATTCGCGTTATACGCACTTTCCAACCCGTACGAATTTAGGGGAGGTTGTTGGACAAACACCTATCGACAGGCAGGCGGTCGAACGCGTCTTCTTCCCTCAGGGTTCTGACGTGGATTCTTCCACCGAGGGCAAGCACGCTCCAGAGCCAATGTCTATGAGAGAACAGAACCCAGTATCCTCCCGCACCATCACTACTCCTAATCCATCATCCTCGACTCTAAATAGAAGTAGAGACGTACCATTACGCTCGTCCCAGTCAGGTGGACCTACTCCAAAGGCCTCGAAGGAGAACAGACGTCACACTGAAGGTGCATTTCGAACGCCGGCAACGTCGCGCTTCGTTGGTGAGGGCAAGGAGAACGAGACGCCGTCGACGACCGGCAGTCGTAGTGCAAAGGAGAAGGCTGTAGCCAAGTTGCATAATCTTGCTCCCGACATCGCCCTTTTCGAAAAGGAGAGGAAGAGAGTAGGTGGAGTTACTCACGGCAGAGACCGTAGATCCAGTGAGGAAAAAGGATTGGACGGCAACAGGAAGCGATCAGTATCAAATGAAGACGATACAGACACGGGAGCGGACGAGGAGGCAAGGGTAGCCAAGAGAGCGAAGAAAGTAAAAGGTCTGGCTCCACCGACGATGCGGTTGGCTCTTTCCGGGTACAAGAGATGGATAGGTTCAAAGAAAAAAGAGTCAGAGGAGCGGGTAAGTACATTCGTTTTACAAATACACCTCGTATCGCTAACCACACTTAGTCACGACTTCGAGAACTAGGTATCCTGGTTGTCTCTGATTACGCCAGCTGCACACACCTAGCCTCCCCTCGACTACTCCGAACGCAAAAGTTCATCTGTGCTCTTGCGCATGCTCCCGTCGTTCTTTCGACAAACTTTGTCGACGATTGTCTTTCAGAAAATAGGGCTCTCGACCCAGACGACTATCCTCTGGAAGACACCGAAGGGGAACAGCGCATGAGTTTCAAGCTCTCCGATGCTCTTGCCCGAGCAAAGGAGAATAAAGGAAAGCTTCTCAAGGGCTATTCGATCTATTGTACCGAGTCCGTCCACGGTGGTTTCGACACGTACAAGTCAATCGTAGAAGTCAACGGCGGAAGATGCCTTCTATATCGTGCTCGGGCCGGAACGGGTTCAATGCGAGCAGGTCTGGATGAAGACAGTGACGCCTCTGAATCCAGCCAGGTCGACTCTGTGTACCTCATCAGCGGTACTACTGTCGAGGAGTCGAAACTGTGGCCCAAGTTCCGGCAAATGGTCGAAAGCATGGGGAAGAAACCAGTTGTCGCCGCTACTAACTGGATGCTAGATCTAGCATTGTCCCAGGAGATCAAATGGAAGGATATCTATGCTCTGTCCGAAAAGGACATCGGGACCGAGCCTCCCAAGGCATAGTATCGCTGCTTTTGTTAGGAGCACTTAGCAAGGCGTCCTGTTCTCAAGGAGTCTCATCCTCCTACGGTTACGATGGAAAATATTCGACGCTTGAATGTAGTCGATGTCTAGATGTGAACACGTCAGAAACAAGCCCATCGAACCCCTGACATAAAAGATGACCTTACCACCCTTCCCACTTCAAAAGAACTTAACCCCCTCCTCCCCCTC
>NAPT01000288.1:0-34318 GCA_002927785.1 Cladonia uncialis
GCCAAGCTGTTTAGATAAGGCTAGCAAGGTTCAAGGAAAGGCAAACATCGCGCAAACAGCGATGGCATATTGCAACACCATGGGAGGATATGAATGCAAATGCCATGCTTTCAACATCGAACACGAGCAGTATGTCGAAGAGTAGGCAGGATTTGTACGGGAATAACGAGATGTTATTTGTTTTTTGGTGCAGAGCCGCGGAGAGATTTCGGCGTCTATTCAAGACCAGTATTGCCGTCGCGGAATGAGTCCCTAGTCTGTGCAGATTAAAAACACTGTAGGCCTGCTCGCCAGAGCTCATAAATCATATATACCTCGGAAATCACCATCCAGGACTGCGAAAAGATATAGAATGCTAGGATGTGTCTATGTTCACGGCACCATGCATAGAGAAGCTTCACCTGCAGCGGACACTGGACGGAAGGAAATCGAGCTGGAGTAGCTGCACTGCACAGCAACGGCATTTGAGCAACGGTCTTCGACGACGTTGGTGGTTAGAAGTATGGGCATTCACGCTACTCCGTTCTATTGGGTTTGACGGATATGTGTGATCTTATGATCATCTTTTTAGATAGGAATGGAAAGGATTTGACATCTGCTTGCCTATATTGTGTCGGCTGTACGCAGGGATACCATGCTATTCCTTGGTGATTCGCTCCCCTAAATTTGCGCAGCTAGGACGTGATACCTACGACGAACAATACGTTAGGATATGGTGGCGAGATTATATGTCAGTGGATGATGTGAGCCCCTCGATCTGCAGCTTGGATTGTACGGCAAGGCATGAGCGAAGAAAGATCAACACTGAGAGAAACTGAGTTAGGGTGTATTGGAAACAATTTTCACTGTTTAGCTAGGGTTCATGCCAACGTAATTATGAAATCTTTCACTCTTCTTTTGGCTGAAACTTCCATGGGAACGCGCTCGTCATGAACTGGCAATGCCAGCCCCGGAGTTGGCCCAGAAGCTGTCCCGAAAGTCAGCCCATTGTCAGGGGCTAGCTTAAGGGGTAATGAGACATGTTGGCTCCCGCTTTAGGCGGGCCTGGAGGCCACGCCGTCCTAGTTCCTGCCACCTGCAGCGGATAGATATCGCCCAATGGCCTACATGCTCCAACCCGTCTGATTTCTCAGCATTTTCGGATTTTGGTAGGAGTTTAACGGACAATAGCAATGCTTCGGACAGCTGTTACCGGAGATACTGCTGATCCCTGCCCAAATCCTCTGCAGGAGCGCCAAGCCATCGGTCACCGACTGCTTATAAGAGCATGGCCCCCTCATGGAGTAAAGATTGGCGCAATAATCGTCTTGAGCTTGGTTTGAGCCTTGAACAAAATGGCTTTCCAACCAGCCGAAAAACCCAATAGTCTCCTTGGCTATCACCGCATCCTTTCTCCTTCTGCAGGTGTCCGAGTCTCTCCATTCTGTCTAGGAACAATGAACTTTGGTGAAGCCTGGAAAAACTTTCTGGGCGAATGTGACAAGCAGACTTGTTTTGAAATCCTGGATTACTTCTATGACAATGGGGGCAACTTCATCGACACAGCGAGTAACTACCAGAAACAAGAGACCGAGACTTGGATTGGGGAGTGGATGGCTACTCGCAAAAACCGCGATGAAATGGTTGTGGCTACCAAATTTACATCGGCATTTGCAGCAGATTCGACGCATATCAAATCTAATTATTGTGGTAATCATTCGAAGAGCTTGCGTGTGGCCCTGGATGCCAGCCTCAAAAAGCTTCAGACCAGTTATGTCGACCTCCTCTACATTCATTGGTGGGACTTTAGTACATCAATTCCTGAACTCATGCAATCTCTGCACCATGTGGTAGCTTCTGGCAAAGTCCTCTACCTAGGCATTAGTGATACGCCGGCTTGGGTCGTCAGCAAGGCCAATGAATATGCTAGGCAGCAGGGCTTAACCCAGTTCAGCGTCTACCAAGGCTACTGGAACGCTGCAATGCGTGACTTCGAGCGCGATATCATTCCTATGTGCGAGGCTGAGGGCATGGCATTGGCCCCATGGGGAGCGCTAGGCCGTGGCATGTTTATGTCTCCCGAAGAATTCGAGAAGAAGAATGAAGGGCGGACTGGCACTCAGCCCGAAAATGTCAAGAAGGTTGCCGTTGCTCTTAATGAGATCGCCAAGAACAAGGGAACCCAGACGACAAGTGTTGCATTGGCTTATGTCATGCAAAAATCACCATATGTCTTTCCTATCGTGGGAGGCCGGAAGCTAGAGCACCTGAAGAGCAACATTGAAGGCCTTAGTATCGAGCTTAGTGATGAAGAGATTGATTTGATTGAGAACGCTGCACCGTTCGAAATCGGTTTTCCTTTAAGTTTCCTGTTTGAGCACGGAGGTGCTCAGAAGTACAACACTCGCATGAACACCAGTGATATTCCTTTTAGGAAGGTTTCTGGCCATCTAGACGTGGTGCAGAAGGCCAGCCCGCCGAAGCCTCACAAGGACTGAAAGTTGGTTGGGAAATGTTATAGAGACCAGGCTTTATAACGAGGGGAGTCAGTTGATAAGAATGCCGTGGAAGGGTTGACATTATCGAGGGAAGAGCTCCTCATTCCGGAAAGAAATATATAACCAAGACAGTGTGAGCAAAATCTGGTTTTGGACAACCATCTACATGGCTGCTTCCCTGAAGCGGGTTGAATCCATGATATTCTCGCCTTGAATTAGAGATATCTCGGATGCGTTCTCTAATGATGGTGGGCATTAAGCCAGCAATCATTGAACTCGCAGTTCAAGGTCATCAAATTCAAAAGTTATCAAGTAAATGCTCTCTATACCTCGAGTGGCTAGGTCACTAGCCTATTTCTCATTTGATAAAGAGGATATCCTGCAGAAAGGCGGCAACGCTTGGTCCATAGAGAACGGTGAGGAGGACGGACCCGAAGCAAGTCACCCTGAAGTTCATTAGTCTTAAATCACAATCTCTGATCTTGAGTAGCTATAATATTAGATTAACCTCTCACCGTAGCAATTGTTCAGCCTTCCCCTGTCGAGATAATTTTTGTTTTAGGGGGCAACCAAATTTTTGGTTTAATCGTATGATTTGGTAATTTACAAGGTTACTAGTTACTGCATAGGGGGTGATCCATAATTACCTCTGTATCGTAGTTGCCTGTCCTTAAGCAAGATCCGTGGCTGGCGACTGAACAAAGTCCGAGGCTCTCCGCTGGGGGCCACGATCCGCTCACAGCTCAAGAACGAGCCTACATGAAGCAATACCTCCCGCCTCCAGAGATGATACTTATGGTATATGAATCGTTGTATGCTATGGAGGACGCATCTGATGTACAAGGACTTCAATCAAAGGAGTCCTACAATTCATTGAGTCGAGCATTGGCGAATACCCTGGACAACCTGATAGCCATGGCGGCCTCCATAAACTTGGTACGAGTGATCGCCCATGTCTCCGGTTCATTGCCAGCAAATATTCCACCATGACTACAGCCCGAACACCAGTGTATCAACCCCCTATGGCATCGTCTCCCAAGATCGAGCATGAGCTAACTAAAGTCACGGAAGATGCTCTAGCACAAGCCCATTTTGCCTACAGCGCCCTCAATCCCGCCTCTCATGATGCCTTCATATCATCCTGCAAACACTTCCCAGGGGGTAATACCCGTACGGTCTTACACGCCAACCCGTTCCCCCTGACGTTTGCCTCTGGCAATGGCTGCACACTTACCTCGCTGGACGGTAACACGTACATTGATTTCCTTGGCGAGTTCACGGCTGGTATATACGGCCACAATGACTCCGCTATCCGTGGGGCCATTAATGAGGCACTTGACCGAGGATGGAGTTTAGGTGGGAACAATACCTACGAGAAGGAGCTTGCCAAGCTGGTCTGCGAGCGATTCCAGCCTACAATAGAACTCGTCCGGTTCACAAATTCGGGCACAGAGGCAAATATGATGGCTGTAGCAACAGCGATGATATGGACGGGCAAGAAGAAAATCCTCGTCTTTCAGAGAGGCTACCATGGAGCTACGCTCTCTTTCCATGCTCCACCAGTGGGATTGACACAAAAGAGTGTCAATCTACCTCACGAATGGGTCATTGGCACTTACAATGACATTGCTGCGACTCAGGCTGTTCTCTCAACCATCCCAGCTGACAGTCTAGCTGCCATCCTCATCGAACCGATGCTTGGCAGCGCCGGTGCCATTCCAGGCAGCCTTCCTTTCTTACAATTCCTCCGCTCCTATGCCTCATCCCACAATACCCTCCTGATTTTCGATGAAGTCATGACCAGCCGGCTCTCGTACCGTGGCCTGGGTCACAAGCTAGGGATCCGACCTGACATAATGACCTTGGGCAAATGGGTAGGTGGAGGGATGAGCTTCGGCGCATTTGGAGGAAGAGCAGATATTATGGCGTTATTTGATCCAACAAAGCAAGGGAGCCTGGCTCACGCGGGTACTTTCAACAATAATGTCGTCAGCATGGCTGCTGGGTGTGCAGGATGTAAAATTTTGAACGAGGAGACTACGAACCGATTGAATAAATTAGGGGAGACTTTGAAGCAGGAAGTCCAGGTTGCAATTGACAAGATCCTGAACGCGGATGCTCAGAAGAGGCTTGACCTTGCAGATGTTATATCTAAAGGTATCCGTCTACCCCCGTACTTCTAGCCTGCACCTAAAGAATTGTAACTCACGCACTCCAGGTACCTCCAAAACCACTTCCGGCCACGCCCTTGAAGACCTCCAGATCTCTTCCAAAGACACAGAATTCTCGCATGGCCTCGCAACACCTAGAGACACCACTCCCCCGCCTCCTGCGACTAAAACCCGAACCTCAGCAATGTACATCTCCGGCATCGGCTCTATCCTAGCAATACATCTACCCTCGCCCCAGCTGCAGTCCCTCTTCTACCATCACATGCTTTCCAAAGGCATCTACCTAGCCGAACGCGGCTTCATGGCCCTGAACATCAAGCTCGGGAAGGCAGAGGTCGAGAAATTCGTAACAGCGACTGAAGACTTCGTTGAGAAATACTCGGAGCTGATTCTTGGCTGCGGGGGCGGGAAATGAATAGAACATTAATATGCGGGTGATGCTATATGAATTCATGAATATATATGAAGCTGGAGGCTGGAGTATGTATGGCAAGAGGCTCTCGTGCTTGTCAAAGTCTTTTTTGCTCTGCAAAGTATTCAGGTGGCATTGGAAAAATTTTCAGACTCAGAGAGCATGGCTGACAGAGCTGTAGTTAGGTAGATTGCAATCTATCTTTCGCTTTACGAAGAGAATAAGAATCTGCGTTGAGATATCTTTCCGTTGTGAAAGCTCCACGTTGACCAAGGGAGAGACGGTTTTTATCGTCTGATCAGCTTCTAAAATGACCATTTTGGATATTTACAGACACCATGTCCACCACATCTCCAGCGTTACAGCATTAAACAAGACCAGTTTATTTAGCATTCAATAACACTACATGCTAGCATATATCATACACCCTTCCTCCTCATCAACAATCCAATCAACCCAAATCATACACTCGCGCTATCCAAAGAACCGCTTAACCCCAAAACCCTCCCTTTCTCCCTCAAGAAGGTGTTGCGGTATGTATGTATTCTATCTCTTCCCAAATCTAATCTTCGAGCTGGTACTAATCCTTCTCTTTCTCTGCAAAGCGCGATCGCTGCTGCCACTCCGCTACATACTCTTTGAAAGGGGCCATGGATTTTGAGGCATCTGGAGGCAGAGAGGGGTCAGTTACCACCTCAATGTCCTCGGGCTTGAGTGCTGTGGTAAAGAAGGAGGGAACGGATCGAATATCCCTTTCTCACAGTCGAATTCAGCTTCAATACTCTGGAAATCTTCAAACCCTTCAAAACCTTCACCACGCTCTTGTTCTGCTTGTCGAGAGTCGCCTCCATCCAGCGGTATACCAGCCGGCGTACCTCTCAAAGTCCGCACGCGAATAGCAGAACTACCGCCCCTCTTACTCGGTACGAGGCGCACGCGTGTTCATTCGTTGAGGTTGGTCGTGTAGGAAACCGCTTTAAGGGGAGCCGAGGAGGGCGATGCCGTCAGAAACTGGAGGTGGGTTGATCATTAGCCAGGATATATGGGGCTTGGGCGATGGAAATACATACTGAAAACCATTTATACAAAATTCTGGGAAAGGATGAAGAGTTTCGAATAATTGACGTCTCTCTCGAGCCTGGTCTTAGCGCTGAGAATACCATGGCCGATATCACTTCCGAAGATACTGGGGACGAGTTCCTCGATGATGGAGAGTGGTATTCATAAAAGATGCACTAATGCCCGCCGAGTCGTCACTTCCACTGCCATTGCCGCTTCCATGCAGTCCTCCCACCGCCGATGAAGACGGGAAATCCGTCTAGACTTGCATCATCTGAAAACACTCTACCTTCGTCCTCGAGACCCCTTTCCGATACAACTCTACGCTTGCAGCACAATAATCGCCCTCGAAATACGCCCGCATCAGGGCGCCTTGAAAGCTGTATAGCTCCGATGGGTAAGACAGTGAAAGCGATTACGCAGCGTCATTTACAGGCCTGAATCGGTGATGTGGATTTCGGATGTGTCAGCGCGGTCGTTGGTGAAGGCTTAGAGGGGTATGAGTGAGGCAGTGGAGGTGTATATTATGCGTCTGTCTTTTGGGACGGGCGGGTGGTAGGTGTGGAGGTTTAAGAATGGGGAGTTGGTGGAGGCGAAGATGCGGACGCGGAGGGGATGGGTTGGAGGGCTTTTAATGAAGCCAGTCCACGGGCTGTGGATGTGGAGTGTTTCGGTATTGCGAAGCTCGATTTCTTTGGAGTTTGAGATAGTGGAGGAGATCTCGTCCTCCAGGTTGGTAGAGAATTCGACGTCGACTATGTGGAGGCCGGCTGATGGGGCGATATCAAACGCACGTGCTGCTGGAGAGCTGGATACGGTTGGCGGCTGAGCTGTATCGTTGGATGACGAAGCAATGGACTGGGGCTGCGATCAGACTGGTGAGGCTGCTTTTCTAGCTCGACTGGTGAAGAATATATGGTGAAACTGACTTGACCCCGTATCAATTCAGGATCAGATAATTCCACTGACGATGAGGGTGCGCCCTTATATTGCCATTCCGTGATCTCTTTTTGTTTTTTAACCACAACCACTCGAACATCGGAACCGCCTACTAAATCTATGAGCTCATAATCCGGCACGATAAAGACATTCTCAAAAAATGACTTTAGCAACCTCAGGGTCTTTCTTTTCGCGCAGCTGATGACTTTGATCATCTCAGAGCTTGGTGATTGGTACCCTCGCAAGCAGCCCGGGTTGCTTAATAGCCAAGCCGCCTTAAGTGTGTTTGCAATATCCGCCCCATATTCTCCCAAACTATGTCAGATACTAGGAGAGAGTAGTAGCTAAGTGCGAGGCCATGTTCTTGTCGGCATTCTTCCAGCCTCTCTGCGCTCTTGGAAACCCAGTATCCTATCCCTGAATTTCTAGGCCAATGGATCTTTCCCTCCAAATTTGGCGCCAACGACTTCCTGTACCTTTCTACTCAATTTAGCTTGGATTCTTTGGCTGATATATGGTTGAAGTAGCTTCCAGATGTAAATGCCTCGGTTTTCGGGCCATATCGTTGAACTGTAATGCCGTGGAGGAAGCTTTTCATCAGTGTCTGCAACTGCGATGCGATCTGGGTGGTTCCCTCTGTACATTTGTGTGAGTCTTCAATCGTTTCAGGTGTTCTTATGCCGGAACTTTCGATTTTCACCCTGGTACTTATTAGCTATTGAATATAGTTGCTGAAAGTTGACGCACCGTTCTATTGCTTCATTCCTGAGCTCTACCGATGTCGAAATATGCGAGAGCACGTCCAGTATGTGCCCGATCCATGCAGTATTCAATGCCAGAAGCCAGTCGGCTCCATCCAGAGTCTCGGACCCATACCAGCGAGGGCAGGAAGCCAGCCTAGACTTGAGCGTGGTCAACGCATCGTACAAGCCCAAAGTCAATTGGAAGAAAACAGCTCGAGGATGGTCGCCAGTATTGTATTTGCTCACGTAACGGTTGATACCATTCTTCAGCATCAGCAGTACTTTTCCAAGTTGGCGGAAGGAGCTGGTACAGGCAAGAAGAACTGTAAGAATTGCCCATACAGATATCATACATTTTTCAACAGCTGCAGGGTGCGCCTCAACTCCAGGTTAGCTGAAAAAGCCACGGTGGTTCAGTAATATCTTGCACTTGGAAGTAATTGGGGGTTGAGACGCGTTGTAATGTCATGCAATGTGGTGTGCCCAGTCCTGGGTCTGACTCAGCATGTACCTCTGCTGGCAGCATGTTGTAGTCTTTGTTGTCGCTTGAAATGCGATCTCGATGGATAGGCCGACCCAACATGTCACGACTGCCACATGGATGCAGGGACTGATCGAGGCTTTACGAGCTGTGTGCCTCACCGGTGACGGAGCGGCTAGGATAAAAACTTCGAAATTGCACTTCATCATCCCCTCTGGCCTGGGCCAGGATTATGTGACGCGGTCTCGCCTGGGTTGCATGGAGTCCAAAGGATGTCTTTTTTAACCCCTGAAGACCTTTCTTGCTATAATCTCCAGACATCAGTTTAGGAGTTGATTGAGACGAATGACTGGATTTCCCAATGATAAAACGAGTGGGACCATGCCCCGCCTGGCCGAGTCAATCGATGGTGGTATTCGCTAGGCTGACAGTAGCAAAATCTTAGAGAACGCATGCAAGGATTCCGATCACACATTGCTTTATGCAACGCACTGGGCACATGCAAGTGGGCGAAGTTATGCGGCAGTGTAGCTGCATCTGCAGGCTAATGTACCGGTGGTGTGGTCCAATCTCTCCGAGAATATCTGGGACTAAGGTAGGTATGCAGCGCTAGCACCAAAAGCACCCTACCCTATGTAATGACGCATTCTCAGGCTTTTCGGTCAAGCTGTTACCTCTGCTGGATAACAGGCATTGAGGTGAGGCGCTTTTTATATCTTTTGTATAGTCCATAATTATGATTGCCTACTTTCTTAAGGTAATCGCAGTGTGAGATATGACGCGTCTTTCAAGAGGACCTGGAATGCAGATGCATGCTCCGATCGACAGAACCTTGGCTTACTTCCACGAACGATGTAGTTTTGTGCCAAACAATTGTGTGCATCTCTTCTGCACTATAACTCCCATGAAAATCCACCGGTGCTGTGAAGCTTTGTGTTTTCTGGGATCTCTACCATCTAAAGAAGACCTGTCAGGCAATCCTTCACCCTCAATTGTCCGCTCACAGCGGAACAATGATCTCCATCCATCTGACAGAGACGAGATCGAGCTCGAGGCTGCCAGAGATGGCAAGGCTGCATTTCCACAACCCAGTCAAACGAAGCTACCGAGTCCTCCAGAGTCTGGGAGCCTTGACTGACTTCGAGAGCAGTGGTAAGCTGCATCTTATGAGTCCCGAATATCATCTTGGTTACTTCTCTACAAGGCATGTTACTCTTCGTCGACATTTGGTCCTACTTACGAAGCTAACGGAATTTTATTACTGATCCAGCGCCCTGATCTTCAATAAGATAGTTGGGGCTGGTATCTTCCTGGCGCCTCCAACAGTGTTGGCGATTGCCGGGAGCATGGGTATCAGTCTCGTTCTGTGGCTTTTGGGGGAAGTGCTGAGTTGGGCTGGGTATGGGTTCTCTTCGCAACAGACTCTGACCAGCTGGACTCACACCAGGATGGCCGTGTACCTGAAGTATCTATCAAAGTCCTGCTAGCTGGAGGGGAGCTTCATTATGCGAGTCGAGTACTCTATCCGAGCATGGTGTTGCTACTCTCCCAAATTTGGAGATGGGATATCGGCATAGAATCAATGTGGAAGCATGATACTCGAAGGCTTTTGCTATCAATTATGCTAACTCATGATCACTAGATTGACCGCGTCTGGGTGACTCTTAAGCTCCTGATGACTTACGCATATTCCATCTTCTACATCCTTGAGGAAAGCCAAACAAATTTCCTTGTGTTTGGACAATCCGTTCTTCTGGCCACCACTCCGGAAGGCATCTCGTTGAACCCGCGCCTACATAGACTGCTCGCAATTCTATAGATCGCAGCCATCTCCCAGCCTCAAGCCTTCTCCAGGATCCACTATATGCATTCCTCAAATCTGTTTGCTGCTTATAGGACCAGTTCCCTTCCCATCATTACGGCTCTCGGATGGTCTGCTCTACTGAACAAACGTACGAAGGTAGCTGCTGCAATGGACGATTCCTGTGGCATTAAGAATTTGAAAGAGCTCTTCTTTGGAATCACGCATTGTCCCATCTCGATTCCGATGCTGGATAATCCATGAATATATAGTCGGTACGAGAATGCCAGCTTCATTCTGGAAGAGCTACGCAGCCCATTGGGAGACGAGACAAGAGCTTTCCGATACGATGCCCGGCGCACTAGCTTCCTGGTCTGGTTCTTCCACCAGACGGTCAACATTTCATTGGTAGGTGTATGATCCGATCCCAATCCAAGCTCCTGTTAACCAAGATCTACCTTAGTTTGCTGCTTGCTCTACGGAGAAGGTGGTAAATTCATCCAACGTCTTTGCATTGTTCTTCGCGAAGGTCAGCCTATTATTGAAAGAGTCAGCCAGGTCCAACTTATACAATCTACATAGGTATTTGATCCGTCTCCAAAGACAACCGAACAGCATCCGGTACATATCTTGCGATCTCTGCGGCTAGCAATATCATGTCCGCTACCTGATGGGCATTCAGAGGTAAGCATGGCTGATTCGGGACGGGGGCTTTGGCTAAGCATTTACGCAGTCAAGCAATAGATAACGCGCCTCGCGATAATACCATTCCTAGCCTTCTTCGCCAAATCGACAAGATGCGACGCTCCGGGGCCAGCATGACTGCTCCACTTTGTCTCCTCAACAGTCTTCATCATTGCAACACCATTGTCAAGGGCCAATGGCTATCTTATATTCAGTACAATGTACTTCTACGATAGAATACTCGCCGGAAGTCAGTGTCCTGTTATGCCACTGGGACATGCGCTTCTAAGCATGTTACAGTTGTCCTTGGAGTGGCCCTTCTAGCTGGTCCACACCTGAAACCGTTTAAAAATGATGGCTCAGATTGGTCCCCCAAGGGCAGCAACCTTGGGATGCGGCACTTGTACCCCTGACCTTGATACCAAAAGTCATGTCGCCAGCCTCTTCGCGCGATAGGCTCCCAGCGTCAACCCGGTCGCGTACCTTGCTGCGGCTCAGGTGTTCCCAATGAAGGCTAATGGCTATATGTTTGAGGATACTATTGATTGGTAAGTTGAAAGTCTTTCCCTATACTTCATGGGGGGAACATTGCTTCTGTATGTGCCCCCTGAGATAGCTGTCGACTTCTTACCTCTGAAGTCAATCAAGAGGATGAACCACTATAACTTTTGTACCCGTACTAAAGATTTTACCAAATTTTCAGGTCAAATATACCGGCAGATCCCATGTTTCAACTAGTCTTTCCCTAACCAGCGGTGCTCTCGGAGACCAACCTTGGCTCTATAATGGAAGCTGTGACGCAGCTCGGAACCCAGCTTGGACGAAATGGCTCTTCTTTGCTAACGATGATCCCGAAGCTACCTGGCTTGACGATCTGAGGCCTACATTTGGGAAAAAGGAGTTTTTCTTTGAGAACGAATACCGTGACATCAGCTCAAGGACAAAGTTCTGCCAAGCCTCATCGGGTCAGCAGTATGCATGAGGCATCAAGGCTCCAAAGACTTTTGATCGGGTTGTGAAGTCTTCGTTCATGAGTGGTATGCAGAATTGGGCAACTAGATGAAGGATGGATCTCATATTCGAGCAATATTGGGAGAAACGCCCTCAGATGTGATAAGGGGATAAAGAAGAATTCGCAGATTTCATCTATTGCATTCATTGCTACTATGAGCAGGGTATTGTACACGCTACTTTCAATGGCAACTCGTAACTCCAGGCACTGTAGCGGCCCCGTGCTGACAACGGAGTACAGACTGCCGGTTATCTCAAGAAATGCACAGCCAAGTCACATCCTCTTCGTGCTGCTCTCGACGAGTCACCACACGCCAAACGTCCCTCACCTCTCTCAAAGAAGGCCTGCTCCCTTCGATACCCCGCTCAGGAAAAGCCAGTCAAACGGCGCTATATCACAGGTCAGCATGATTCTTACCCAGAAGGAAATCGGACCTACATTGGAAAGTGATATGCACCGTCATGTCAACAATACGCTCTCGCAAGAGGCCCCATTCCATAGCCCAGCCATCAAACAATATATGCCGATCTCAAAACCAGTATGCTGCCCCTGCAGCTGCGAAATAAGCTGTCCCAACGTAACGCCCGACCCATGAGGCTACTTCACGCTCCTTAGTATGCCCCGTGTTCTGTAAGCTTGAGGGAAACCAATCCACCTTAGAAACGCACAGAATGACAAGGATGTTCCGAGCATGCAGGTTGGTGCTTTCCAGCGGTGCCGTTGCAGTTGCAGCGCTCGCATAGTACCATGCAGAACTTGTTTTCGGGGAGACGCTTTGCGAGGTTTCCACAGCGACGTATTCTATAGAAGGCCATCAAGATAGAACAACTGCAGCATTAAGAATTCCTGTCCTTGTACATTCATTTACAACTTTTTTTATTCTCCTCAAGCTCAATTATGATAAGTGGGCTACCGTCGTCTCAAGTCTTAACATCTTTCGTCATTGTGGGATTTTCCAACCTCATGCAAGGCAACAATATGGCTATGATACACGAACAGTCAATGATTCCAAGGAGGGATGGGGGCATACTGCGGCCAGCACGAATGATAGTTAGCCTTGTCGGCGAGGTGCAGAGACACTGCAGGGAATGGTTTGTCGCGGGTCCAATGTAGCCTCATTGGGTGTCTATGGGGGCGTACGGTCGTTGCTATATTTGTCTCCTTATAGTGGGGGGAACGGAGCAAGACTGATGCATAGATAGTTAGGTACCTCTAGTTCAGTGGTTCAATATGTTATGTAAGGCTATCCGGAACCTCCACACCCCTTGCTAAGGAAGTCCCAGTAACAAACGACCCTGTTGAAAAGTCAACCGCAGGGTGACAGACATGCTTTTACAACCAATTGACCCTTCTAATGCAGAGCAAATCATTTTATTTGTTCTTCGATGTGAAAGTCGCCTTGCCCACTGCAACGGGCTCAGATGTGTAAACACTTTAGGTCTAATGCATCTGGAATCGTACATCAAGACGGAATGCAAGGGAACTCTCATCTAGCAAATACTCGGAAAACGCCCGATCCGATCAAGATAAGTAGGACTATCGCAAGGCCCTGGAATGGGCTGCTGATAACCCCGCGAACTACAATAAAGCTACTAAAGACACAGAAGCAGGCGGGGTTGATTGTCCATGTCCGGTAGAGGCGGCTCTTGAGACTATCTTGGCGCCGGCGGAGAACGAAGACCCCAATCACGGCTAGAAGGAGGAAGAAATATTCGGTGATGCCTGATGGAGGTCAGATCTTATAAGTCGTCGCATTAAGACATGAAGAGGGTTCGGATGGCATACCGATAAATGTAAGAAGGCTGTCGAATGTCCCAATGAGTACATAGCATGTAGCAATTAATGTATTGGTTATCATCGCATATCTAGCTCGCATTAGAGATTGGTTAACCAAGCTCTAGTGACAACCGGGAACGAGAGGAATAAGGAACGTACATGGGTACCATTTTATCCCAACGGAGGTGCTCCGTTCTCGCTGCAATCCATACTATGCTAGATGCAATAGGAGTCGGAAATCCGCGCAGCAGCTCTCTTGTAGATGCTGAATCATCCTCTTTGGTAGGGCAGTGGCCGTTGCCGAGGATCTTTGGAAAATAATGATCTTTGCTGGCAGCGACCATGAGCCTACCTGAAGCGAAAACACTGGCGTTCAGGGAGCCTAGGCAGGACATTGAGACAACTAAAGAGTACACTAGGCCACCAATGGAGCCAAAAACTTGTAGACCAAAGTCCTTTGTTGAGATATTAGTAAGTGCCGGCAAAGTTATCCCTGTAAAGTAATGGAGTAGACTCACCACAGCTACCGTGCTTCTATCCCTTAGGTTCTGGAATGTCAGTACTGTAAAAAGAGCAACGTTCATGAGAACGAAACCGCTGACTGCTACGCTCATTGCAGTGTTGATAACACGGGGTAGATCTCGAGCTGAGTCTGACATCTCGCCAGCGACGAAGCCAATCTGAATATCATAAGCTATGCATCAGCAAATGTATTCAGAAAATAAATGGTGTGAACAACTAAGACTATTCCGGCTTACGGTCTCCCATCCTCCGTAGCAGAAAAGGGCACCGTAGACAGCCGTGATATATTCACCGGTCTTTGCCCCAAATTGCATGTTTCGGCGGTCAGAATCCGGGTCTTCCGCAAACCAAGTGACTGCTACTCTTGAACCACTGCCAGTGATATTGATCCCTACCGCGAGTCCAATGGCAATAATAGAGGTTATTGCAAGTAATTTGAGTACCAGGAAACCATTGGCAGCTCGCGCCCCAGCAATTGTTCCGGAACAGTTGATGAAGGTAATTGAGAGCAGGCCCAAGATTGCAATGGATTTCGATTGCCATTCGGAAACAACTCCATCGGCCGTGAATGCACTGCCTATGTTCTCGGCGAAGATCATAGAAATCATGGCCATGGCACAAGGTTTTGCTATAGCAATGTATGTCCAGGAGAACAGAAACCCGAAGAAGTCGCCATAACAAATTCTGAGATATTCCTGGACACCGCCGTTCTTCGGTATGGCGATTCCAAGTTCTATGAAGGAGGCGGCGCCAGTCCAGACCAAAATGCCTGCTATAAGCCAGACTAAGACAGCCGCCCCTGGGGATGGTACATGGTTGCTCACTTGTGAGGGAGCGTAGAAGATACCGGAACCTATCTGTAAGCCTAACACTAGGGCGAGGCCGTTGATGAACGTCAGGCTCCGGTCTTGGACAAATTTGCTCGGCTGGGTGTCATCGATGATGAGTGGCTCTGATACTCTGGCCGAAATAGAGGTCGGGCTTGGATTCAAATCTTCTGAATATTGCGTTTCATGTTCATCGTATGAGGAAGAGGATCTTCGAGACATAGCCGCGAGGTTGCTGTCTAGATTTGTACCCGATGCTAGAGCAATAGCCCGTGGCCAGCTGCGTTCTTGAAAGTCAATGTCATGGGGCGCAAGAATGCCATGTTGTCGAGTTTGTGGATGGATCAAAGCCGTCTCCAATGAAGATGATTCGTGGTTGGAAAGTAGGAGAGCGAGGAAAAATGGGAGGCCCAATCAGAAATCGATAGGGGATGGTTAGATAGGGTAAGCAAAGCTGATTCGTTACAGGCAAATGACACGTTCCGTTTGCCCTGTATTACCAGGGATAGACTAGCTGTGAACAGAAATATCTTCCGGTATTGTAACTTGAGTGTCGCTTCTGCTCCGTAGAAGCACTCCAAGCTCGGCTTTCGCAACAGTCACGAAAATGCCCAAAAAGTCCTCACCTCTCTCCCAACCCTCGCATAGCACTCCTATGAGTCCAATTTACCGTCTCGCTGGAAGAAGTTCTGCGTTCCCGACTGAGGCGTGCTTGGCTCGTGGATAACGCTACGCAGATTTGTATATTCCGACATAGTTCTAGGCCCGGTGGTTATGATAGACATTTCTACACCCCGTCTCAAGTTCGGAGATTATTGAGCGTATCAACATTGAAATATCTTCTCTGACATCTCAACGGTCATTCCAGCACTTTGAAGCTGTAACATCCCGTTTTTACCTTTCCACAAGCTAGATCACTGCTAATCTAATTCTAGCGCACTACTCCATTGGTCCATCGATCTTCTAGCAGACAAGACGGGCAACGGCTCCAACCTTAGATGCGATGCTTGACTTGTGCCGACCTCGGAAGAGAATGCCCGTTTATGAGTGCTTGGTTGGTATATTAAGTATCAGTCTGTTTTCTTCACGGGGAACAAAAGGGTAAACTTCCCTTTTTGAGAGAAGCAATCCCAGGAGCTAAGGCGAATACCTTCCACTCTCTACTTTTACCACTCCTTGATAGTATTATTGAACATTGTATCTAAGAATATTGCCAATTCGTCCCTTTGCTTCTTCCCATTCCATATCAGGCCAAATTTCCCTTGCAACCCGGAGGTCGACGAGAACGAATTGGGTTGACCACTGTCCATAAAATCCATACCACCTCCACGCAACAATTCGCTCTTATGGCCCCTCATTCTTCAACCCCAGAAACTCTTCCAGACACTCAAGCAATCACTCCTAGTTTTGCTCAAGCCAACCGTGCTCTTCTACATCGCTCCCTCACCGCCGCCCCTTCTCATGTCTCCTATGCCTCTGGCCTCCAAATCCACCTCACCAACCCCCCTCGTACTATAATCGATGCTTGTGGTGGCGCTGCAGTCGTTAGTATTGGCCATGGCAACACCGAGGTCCTCGACGCTACCATGGAGCAAATGCGCAGCGTAAGCTACATCTTCACAGGAACCTTCACCACTAGCGCCGCCGAAGACCTCGCCTCCCTCATCCTCCACCAAAACCCGTACGGACTGGAAAAGGCTTTCTTCGTAGGCAGTGGTAGTGAGGCCATGGACGCGGCGTTGAAGCTCGCGAGGCAGTACTTTTTTGAGAAGGGTGAGAAGGAGAGGAGGTGGTTGGTTGCGAGGAAGCAGAGCTACCATGGCGTGACGGTGGGGGCTATGTCTGTTAGTTCAAATCTGCCAAGGAAGGTGCCGTATGAGCCGCTGCTCTTGAAGAATGTGAGCCATGTTTCGCCGGCGTATGCGTATCAGTATAAATTTGATGGGGAGACGGATGTTGAGTATGTTGCTCGTCTTGCTGCTGAGCTGAGTGCGGAGTTCAAACGGCTGGGGCCGGAGAATGTTATTGCTTTCATTGCTGAGCCGATTGTTGGCGCTACCACTGGATGTGTGCCTGCTCCTCCTGGTTATTTCCGCGCTGTACGAGATATTTGCAACCAACATGGTATCCTGCTAATCTTGGACGAAGTTATGTGCGGAATGGGGCGAACAGGCTCGCTTTTCGCATTCGAGCATGAGGGTGAAGGCGTAGTGCCTGACATCATGACGATGGGGAAGGGCCTTGGCGGGGGGTATGCGCCTATCGCTGGTGTCTTGATCAACAAAAAGGTTGTGGATGTGTTACGAGCCGGGACGGGAGGCTTCAATCATGCACAGACGTACCAGACGCATGCGGTCAGTTGTGCGACTGCGTTGGCTGTGCAGAAGATCGTCCAACGAGACGGATTGATAGAGAGGTGTAAGCGTATGGGGTTTGCGTTGGAGCATTTGCTAAGGAAGAAAATGGCAGACAAGAAATACGTTGGTGATATAAGGGGTAGAGGACTCTTCTGGGGGGTTGAGTTCGTAAAGAACAGAGCATGTAGGGAGGCCTTTGAACCAGCACTGGAGTTCGGTGTCAGAGTGCAGAAGAAGGCCCTAGAGCTAGGTGTGGCTATTTATCCTGGCATAGCTACTATTGACGGGGTCAAAGGAGATCATGTCTTGCTTGCTCCGCCATACACAGTCACACACGAAGATTTAGAGATGATCGTAAATACAGTGGAGGAGGCTTATAATTCGATCGAAAAGGAGGTAGACAAACCCCGTGCCAGACTTTAATGGATGAGACCATAAGGACACCATCGAAGCACAATCACTGGATGGAACGTTAAGAATTGCCAATCTGCTGGTTCCGAAAACCTTCCGAATACCCTTTGAAGGCGGAGTTTGATCGGGTGCCGGAATGAGAGGAGGTGAGGCAATAGTTTGTGCATGCGTACATGAGTACGGCTATGTTATCGAGCGATTTCCATGCTGAAATGTTTGTGGTGCTGTCGGGACCTTTGATTTGTGTCGGTGTGTGTCTTGTGGGCCCAGGCATCGTCTTGGACATGCAGGGTTCGAATCACGTCATGAGAGTGAGCAAGTACTTGGAATTATCGTCGTCTGAGGATGGATCTGGAGAATGCGTGGAAATTCGCATTCTGACAGCGGGCACGGCTCTATCAGCTTTGATGTAGAGACTTCTGCGTCGCCATAAGTCTTGATAAATCTTCTCGTCCGTCTAGCCCATCCTTTCTCCTTTGAACAGAGGAAAGGTTCATTGGGCAAGACCTGTACCGTGCCTTTATCCATCCCTAGCAGGTCGATTGAGCTTTAGAAGTAGGGAACAAGGACAATATCCAATGAAGGCATCAAGCCGATGATAACCAAGAGGGAAGGGCGTGGACACATGAGTTCATATCGCTTCTGAAGAAGAATTCTAGGGAGATTGGGGCATCCAGAAAGATCATTTCCTTGCGAAGTGGTATCAGTCTCACTAACTGTTTTCGCCAGGCGCCGTCTCCATCTCCGGTTCTATATGATCCAGATCCAAGACGATCCCTGCCTTCTCGAAAGCCTGCCTCATCTCTGCCATACAGAAATACTGTGTCTTCACCATGTGAACATTCTTAAGCCCGGGAAAATGCAATGCTTTGGCGTATGCCAATTCGTCCAGGACCTTCTTCGCGTTTCGGCATGTGATGGGACCAACCACTGTAATTTCTTCTACCGAAGATGGTAGGAAGTCGACGAGTGATGGCCGTGACGAGCTCGTATTCCCTCCACTACGAATAGTATCCAAAGTGATCGTAACTTTCTTCAGTACGGTAAAGCCAGTGAGGCTGTTAAATCCATGGCTAGGTAATTCTGACAACGGGTTCGGTAGGCATTGGAGTTTCAGCTCGTTTAGACTAGGGCCGGCGTATTTCCGAAGGGTGTCGTCGAGGTGTCTTGTAATGTTCGAGCCATATCTGTCGATGTATGCAAATGTTGTCAAATTTTCAACGTGCTGCAAAATGAGCTCAAGATCTTCCGAGCTGAGCTCGTAATCGTGAACGTACATCTCCGTACGACCATTGCAGAAATGTAGCGTGATGGTAGGGTTATACAACGCCCTGCTTGTCCTATACAGGCACATCAGACTTCTAAGCGACGGTAAACCTCTGAAGATCATGAGGCCATGGTCTACCAAGAATTCGGCTGGTCTCGCACTATTCCATTCGTCATCCCCAATAACGACATTCTCAAGTCTGGCCAGGGGCAGGTTGGGTTGGGGATTAAAGGATTCTTGAGACCATTTGACAACCCTTCGGATGAGCGATTCACAATAGCCTGTTGAGGGTATGATGAGAGTTTCGAGATTTGGTAACAGGAGTAGGAGGATCGCGACTATGATATCCTGATTACCCGATACTGCCTCTTGTATCCAGTGCAAAAGCTCTTTCAATGGTATACAGGGTTGTTGAACCAAGGTTTGAGTAAGAATATCCACGATATCCTCATCGAGAGGGATGCGCACATCTTCGCGACAATACTCAAAATTTGCATGTCGTGGATATTGCCCACGGCGCGGAATTTGTACCACTTCTATCAATAAGGGTCCTGGACCATCATCCTCGTTGATCTCGATGCTATGGTATCTTTTCTTGTCCGCTTCGTGTTGTATCAGTGCATCATTCGATAGAATAGATGAGCGGTTAGAGCACTGCGATAGCGCTTCTATCCCGTCTGGGAGTGTCTCGTCAATAATTTGAAGTAGAAGCTCATCGGGAAAGTCCATAAGGTTGACCATGATGTGTTCGAGTGGGACTAAGCAACGATGTGACGATAGGGGGAGAAGGTGCGTGGTTGAAGTCTTCTGCTAATGCTAGGGATCGAGAATTAGTGTTAGCGAGGATAGTGGGAGGATAAGAGTTGAAGAAAAGTGACAATGACTGCTGTTGACCCTTCATATCCGAGCGGGCCGATAGACCTGACATACACGTACGGCATTCAGTCCTCAAGGTGATGAACGTAGATCCAGAATTGACGAATTCGAACATTTCTCGTGTTCAGTGCTAATATCTGAACGTTCCTTGCCGCATTGCTTCGTCTTCGAGTTGGCGAGAGCGTGAATTTTCTCCTCTTCCTTGGGTATTATCCTTACCTCATCTAACAGTATGTCTAAAGTGGACATTCATCTTGCTTACTACCTAAATATTACCTCCCTTCAGCCCCCCAACTCTACAATAGGCCGTTCTGCATTGGTCCTACTATTATCCTGATACATCTCCAGCGCATTGTTTTGAAACATCTCCTGCGGCCCATCAGGCTGCATGCCCTTATCCTCAGACAGCTCCCATAAACCTCCTTGCTTCGCTGATGTATCGACGCCCCACCCCACAATCTCGACTGTGCCTTGTCCTTGCCTATTGGCTCCCCTAGACTTTCTCTTGCGACAGAACAGAATACAACCAGCAATGATAGCGAGAAGAGCAAGCCCACCTACGATACCGCCTGCCATGGCGCCCGCGTAGCTGTGAGAGGAATGGGGCGAATAATAGAAGGAAGACGTGGTAGTCGCAGATGGGGCAGATGGGGCAGATGGGGCAGATGGGGATTGTGTTGCTGGAACTTGGGTCAATGAGTAATTTATTCCAGATAGAGGTGTAGTTTCAGGTAATGGGTAGTCATACCGTTAGAGAAATGGGTTACTTTTAGGAGTGCGGCAACCCCCGGGTTAATATCCGTAGAAGTAGCCCTGCCATGATATTAGCCAAGTATACGGCAGACAGAGTCATCAAGACATACTGTTGCCCAGAATAAACTTGCTTAATCAAATCAGACTGCTCATAGGGCGGGGCTCCAGCGGTGTACTGGCTCGACCATGTCAAGTTTGTCATGTCAAATATTGCTAGACCTTGGGCATTCGGATCCGGGGTAGTAAAGGCGCCTTGAGCATACGTGTCCGCTGTTACGCTTGTCTGAGGAGGATCGGCGTCAGCGCCCCCAATCGTTAGGATCTGACTTCCCCCAACCGCGTTGCAGCTATGACCGTATCTGGTAGTCTGAGAGTCGTATTCGACACTGACCCAAGTAAAGGCTGGTAAGGTGAGGATGTTGATCGTGTCGTATTGTTTAGCTTGGACACCGTCACTTCCTCCCCGTCCTCCATACACGAATCTGGGAAATAGCGTCAGCTTAGCAAGCCTTGAAGTCTAAAATCTACGCACATTTCATAGGTGTTGTTCGTAGAATTAATACCTGCGGTGCAAAAGTCAATCCTTGGTATAGGTGCAGCTCCAGTCGTAGTCTGATTCCACCAATTTCTCGTTATGGGGTCGAACACTGCCAGCATTGAAAAATCCAATGATGCGTCGAATTGAGCGACTCCTCCTCCCATAGCAACATATATTCCACCAGGCCCAAATAAAGGAATATAATGCATGGCACCGTCCGCTACAGCACCATCATTGTATGGATATTCCGTAGAGCTGATGTTTTCGAGCAGTCTAGATGACATGTTGAACCTTATCATCCCTGGAATGACAGGTATATCCATCCCACTTGGGAGATCTGCAGTTTCGTCGCCTCCTCCAAGAGACCATGCAATATCTCCACCAAAGGCCTGAAGGGAATCAGCGGGGCGATTCAGTTTCGTTGAGGTGCTCGTCCAATTTGAGACGTTTGTCCAAACGCCGTTCCCAAATCCATCAGGCTTGAACGTCCATAGGTTTATAGGTAGTATCTTTTGTACCGTATTGAACATCGACAACCAGCCAGTAAACCCAGTATAGAGAAGACCCTCTCGTTGATGATACCATAATGACGGTGCATTGAGGCAGGGACAATTATCAGGCTTGATTGTCGAACCAATTTTGACTGACGAATTGATCCAGCTTTGAGAGAGATCGATAGATAGAATTGCCGTTGCTGCAATGAGAAAGTAAGTATGTGAGATACGCTAGGCCAATTCCTTGACACTATAACCGTACAATATTCGTAGGTAACATTCCCATTGTTGAGTTCAGAATATTCACCTCCGTCAATGTATACGTAATTACCAACGACAGTAGCTATTTTCTGTTAGAAGCAAGGTCCTCCGTGTCAAGCACCTGCCGTTTTCACTCACAAGCTTGAAAGGCTCTCCGAAGGAATTGAGAAGTCTCACCAGTGCCAGGGTATTGACGGGTCTTCAGGTGCGTTTTTAGGTTATGGAAGACATCTCCAAAGATCCAATTGCCCTCCACCGCGATTGGAAGAAGAAAAATCGCGATTTGAGTATATATAAAGTTAAATGGACGCATTATAAACGATTGCACAATAGGCACGACGTTTATTGAGAACAGCGAAGACAAATCAGATGGATGGGCATCAGGTACTCAAGAGCTACCGACTCAGCCTTGTCCACTTCGTGTTTCATCGTTTGCATCTACCGTGCTGAAGGGACTGTTGCACGAACAACGACCCTAGCGGGCATCCATGAGTGTGCTTTGATCCAATAGAGAATTGCTGGCTAATTTCATGTCCTGTGATTGGCCTGTGAGGTACAATGGTGTCCAGCGCTCGAGGTTCGTAGTGGGCATCCATATCCAATAGAGAATTGCTGGCTAATGTCATGTCGTGTGATTGGCCTGTGAGGTACAATGGCGTCCAGCGCTCGAGGTTCGGATAGGTTGAGATACCCTTAGTCAGCCGCAGGAGGATCATCCCCCACCAACTACTAAGCGCCAGGATCAGCTGAGACGGTCCGATTGTTCAGATACGAGCTCGCGCGCCGCACAACAGATAGCTGGAGGGCTACAAACTTGGTAGGCAATTCTCTTTGAGGAATAGAATGATCAGCCGCAGACGTGAGCTTGTTCCTAAAGAGCTGTCCGGCGATCGCAACCAAGCCGGAGATAGCAGAAAGCCTCGAACTCGAAAGGGAAGCCATGAAACTCGAGACAACAGTTTCGGGAAGTCATGAAACAGCAGCCATCGCCTCCAGCAGCATTGTGAATTCGCGGTTTGGCAAATGTAGCATCATTGAAAATGTATGTAGCTTGTCTCGACAGACAAAGTCCATGTATAAATGTCAGATCCTAGGCGGCCAATCATGCTGCACAGGCGCTCTTGGAGCGAGAACTTTACCACGATGCTTAACATACCCGGGTACTGTCGTAGTGGCTCAGCACCATCGATGAGATTATCCTCGTGGTCTTGGCTTACCTAACGCTCCGAGGTGGTACGATTTTGAGATTGCTGCAGTGTGAGATGGCTGTTGTTGGCGTTCAGCACCTAACCAGCAATCGATGCGCTTTTCAAAGAGGACAGCTAGGACTGCACATTCGAGGTTGCGGACAATTCATTGCTAGTAGCAGTGCCCAAGAACCTTATTGAGGTTGTTTTAGTCAAAACGACGAGGTAGAAAACACTGAGGAGATTCTTATTTTGGCATTTCACAATAGCAAGTAAGGAAGTAGAGAGGTGTATCAGCATTAGCGAGTGCGTGAGCGTGGAAACAGAATTGTAAGGAGGGCATTTGTTTGGGGCCACACGGAATCCAGCGTCACATGTTCATTGCAAGAAGCTGTAGTAGCTGATTAAGATAATTACACGAGGACCTAATAGGCAGCAGAGTATCGTGTTCTTGGGTGTAGGGTACGCCTTGCTTCTTTGGCCACGCTCAACCAAACCTTGAAATTCGTGCATGAACATAGATGAAGGCTCAAGCTCTGCCACATGTAAGCATTAGTATCAAGAGAGGATCGTCCGGGACACCGGATATTTTCAACATGTTCCCTCGCGCAGTTCGAAATGCCCTTGACAATGCAAATCCACTAATGACATTCGTTAGTAGCCTAAAGAGCCGAAGTGCGTGAGAAAAGGGAGCTGTAGACGGCGTCAACGACAGGCTGAGCGCTGATCTGGCGACCACCAAAGAAACGTCCGTTGAGACCTTTGATGGCGTTCTCGCCGCCTTGAACACGATCGAATTTGAGGTAGATGTCACCCTGAGTATTCGGATCTAGAGCAATGTGAACGACTTTCCCGTATTTTTCAGTACACTCAGCTCGAACGTCGTCTTCGAGTTCCTTGATCCACGCTTCACCCTCCTCCCTAAGCTTGAGTCAGTGGCTGGGAGAATGGGATTAGGTAGATATACGACTTACTCTTGAGGATTAAACATGTTACGAAGCAAAACGCATCGACTGGCCTGATTAACGCTTACTGGAAGGGGCTTGTTTTCAGTCCTGGGTTTCGCTATGGGGCGCTTGGGGTCGGTCCCGTTGGTCTCTGGTGTTGGATCATCTGTTCGCGCAAGCTTCCTCATCAATGCATCTCTGCTGTAGTTATTGAAATTCACACCAGCAACATCTGTATCATCCAGAGCACTTGCTCCCCCACCACCCTTGTCGTTATCGCGGCCTCCGGCGCGGTCGAAGGCACCACCTGCACCACCGGCTTGTGAGCCACGGCCGCCATGGCCGGAAAAGGCAGATCCCTGATAGTTGCGTTGGTGTTCTTGCCCTTGGAACCGCTGCAGGAGATTTGCGGTGGATTCAGGGGTGAACTTATCGTTACCGAGGCCAACCCTGATGGGGCGCCCAGCAAGATCGAAGCCATTCATTTTCTCCAAAGCCTCTCTAGCCTGGTTCGGATCACGGAACCTACATACTGGTCAAGGGAGATTTTGACGTAAGTGTAAGAAGATACTGACTGGACAAAACCATAGCCTCTGCTACGCCCTTGTTCCTCCTTCTGTAGCTGAACAAATTCAAGCTCACCGAAAGGTTCGAAGACGTTCTGTAGGTCACTCTCAGTGATGCTGAAATGGATGTTTCCTACGTAAAGCCTATGGAAGGGTATTTGATTCGGGTTGCTGCTGGTAGCTTCCGGGTTGCGGGCTTGACGATTTTTCTCGGCTTCGGTGAGCTGGGCGATAATGGGAATTCCTAAAAGTTTTTGGCCTGTAAGTTGGATAGCCTGTTGTACCGACTCTTCCTGTTTGAACTCGACGTAGCCAACACTGTTAATGAATGTCAGCGAAGACCGAAGGAGGGGCTCCGGCAGATGCTTACCCTTTGGACCTGCCACTGACTCGGTCTTTCACGATTTGTGCCTCTTTCACTGGACCAACCTTCTCGAAAAATGCAATCAGCTCCTTAGTCCTCAATCGAGCAGCCAGTTGCTGCACAAAGACAGTCCTTCTGTCACGTTCGTCCTCAGTGGGCTGGGGGGTGCTCTCCTTAGGCTTGGGGCTAGGTGTGCGTCTTCGCCCGCCGTTACGATCACGTCGTGGGCTTCTTTCCCGAATTCTTTCGTCGTCATCACGTCGTGCTCGACCCCCGGGCCGATAGTACCTATCACCGTCAGGGGATCTTGAGCGAGTACGAGCACGCCCACCACCACGGTAAAAGTCTCCCCCAGAAGAACGATATGATTCATCTGGATCTGCAGAGTCCCTATGACGGCGTGAGTGACGTCTATCGCTGTCTCGGCTTCGGCTTCTTCTCTTGCTTCTATGACTCTCACGTCCATTTGTTCGCTCGCTTCTCGGGCTTTCCATTGCCACATCACCATCTCCATCTCTATCTTTCTTCACCCGCTCTCTGCTTCTATATCTGTGCCTTCGGTCCCTGTCCCGGTCGCGGCTACGATCACGGTCACGGTCACGATCACGATCGCGGTCATGACGGTCACTCTTGTAACGATCGTCTCGATCCTTAGAGCGGGAGCCCTTAGATTCGGACGGAGCGGCGTTCGCAGTGGAATCTAGGAGTTCCTCCACGTTAAGGGCTGACATATTGATGGACTAAAAATGAAGATGTGCGACTTTGCAGGCTTCCCACTAGTAGGGAGAAATGAGAGGTTGTTCACTTTGGGCGGTTAGAAATGTCAAAGATCAGGTGTCGAATGACCAAACCCTTTATCAGTATCGTACTTGTAATAGCTAAAATTGAGTGTAACACAGCGACCTATAACACTCACGTCGCCCTCATTTTCAATAGAATGAAAGAGGATGGTACGGAGAAAGATCGTTGAAGATTAGGTGGAGACTAGCGGAGACTACCTTAGTGCCTTGAAAAGGCTGACTAATCGTCTGGGAGGCACGGAGGCAACTGCTCTGGTACCTAGGTAGTCTTTCCTCTATCATTCCTGGCCGACTCGTCTTTCGCGCATACCACTTTTCGTTGTTATATGTACGTATATGGACAAAGATGAAAATCATGATTGGAGGCTCGAAGCGACCAAGACCTTTCTGTGACGTCTGGCATGCAACAGATCTAATATTATACAATAAGAGCATAACGGGTCCGGCTGGCGGTCATGAATCTACTTTTGATAGACCTTCCATTGCCTCACAATCACCACTTAACCATTGACCGAACGCTGTGAATGACAATTTGGCATCATAAACCGAATGGTGACATTTCACGACCTCCCGTTCTTTAGTACCAGCATCACCGTACGAGATCTAATCATAGAGCACCGCCGCAGGTCCGTAATTCTTAAAGGGCGTTTAACCATCCTCATGTCTGCACGCATTTCGGCTCAGATCATCCGTCCCAGGAAGCCCTTTCATGCTTCAATTTGCCTACTTAAGCTAATCATTAAATCCATCTCCTAAATCCCTTCAATTTCTGCTACTTTGCCTTGCCGCGAGTTGGAATTGCTCGAAGGAACATCACACATCAGCATATGGCGAGCAGACTTTGTTGCGAAACACGAGGAACAGCCATGTGTGACAAAATGTGCCTGGACTAGAAACACAACGTCCTTCAAGTAAGAACACAGAATCTATGCCTCGAACTTGGATTGGACAAAGACCTTTTTTCCGGAATTTCTAGTTCTAATACCTATCTCCTTATCCTGAGCTGTCCAATGGTCTCCGCACCTCTTCCTCACCACGTGTCTGAACCTGTATTCTGATAAAGTATAAAAGCAGGTTGCACCCTCTTCATTTCCAGATCCAGAAAACGTCAGACCCTTCTCCCAGTCCGTGTCATCCTCCTTCTCAACATCATTTGCCATAACATTATCCTCCAACAGCTATCATGTCAAAGCTCCAGGGTCAAATTCTTCCTCACCCCAGTCCGCCATCAACAACACCATCAATCATTATCACTACCACCTTCCATCTCCTCTTAACAATTCAGAGAATCGCCTTCTCCTACCCTCCCTCCGAACGAACGCCCTCCTCCCAGCCCTCATCACCACCAGCGCCACCGCCCCACCTCCAATCTCTACCAATACCTCTCACCCCACGCCCCAAGTCCATAATCCACGACAACATTACGCAAGCGTTCGACAGCGTCCCCCCACCCTTCCATACGGGTGATATGGTGGAGCCAGGCCAATAGCGGCCACCGGCCACTGCTCCCTCCCAACCGCCATCAGGCCGAAATCCAATTCCAATAGATCCCAGCGCCGCAGCGGGAAGGAACGGTAAGCTGAGAGGTCCAGATGGTGTGGTATTGCGTAGAATCGCTAGCGGAGAAAGATCCCAGGAGATGGCTATGCCACTATATACAGAACTTTTCCAACCTCGCTGAGTAGCATTTATGCAGCTGCTGCGTCGCCTATCTCGCAGCTGCGCACTCCACGCATAGCTCGCCATACATTATGGCCACATATTCTTCACGTCCTTCCTTTCAGTGACAGTGGTACCGAGTCGACAGCTCCAGATCCTGACTCCCTGTCACCACGCAGCTCGATCGACAAAAACATTTAAACAGTCATGCATGACATCGACAATATAGGGCCACTGGGCGGGATTTTTCAGATGAGGTAGAGTGAGATAGAGGGTTTTTGCCGCTGGGGTGGAGGGCGAGGAAGGAATGGTGAGGCCTGGCAGGGTGTCCAGGTTGGGGATCGGTTGATGATTCTTTATGTATGTCTATCAGGGAAGCTCAAGATTTTGGAGTCTTCTCGCTCGGAAGGTGAGATCAACTGAATTTTTTGCCATAAATAGTCTAGCTAGGAAAAAACGTATGCATCTTTGATGGGAAGCAGTACAGAACACGGCAAGCATACGGCCAATTGCATGCAGGTTGAGTGTACCAAGCCGCCAATCCTTCATTCTGCTTGCATTCGCTGTGACGAGACTGTTGAACTTCATCAGGGCATACCAATCATGCCAGCCCAAACAGACGCAGCTATGGTTTCGGAATTGTCCTACTCCAAAATTTATCTTTAAAAATTGGAACTTGCACGATCTTCTCCAAGAAATACAAGATTGCATGGTACAGCTTGAGTTCTGCGACTTAGCAGGTCGGCAGCTCAGCAGGCTATCCGTCGCGCTGCAGAATACTTTCAATCTCAGCCTGCACACAATCCACTTACATCCTGAAATGCATCTCAGTCCATCTCTGATAATTATTCATCCCCATAGAGAACCAATCTATGGCCTTCACCACACTGAAGATGAGGCTCATGTATAGCCAATGCATTGACATCGAGGATAATGTCGGATCCTGCATCCTAGGCCTCATCATACAATCTCAGAATACACGGGATAAGGGGCTATGCCCATCACATTCGCCACTTCAAACATAGTCGAGGAGTGGCTAGGGTCTTTTGGGGTAAAATGGGTGGGCTTCAGTTTGGGACTGAGCCGAAGTCAGCGTGCTGCAAATATGTGTAAACGCAGGTATCTGAAGCCCACCGTGAAAGAGGTCAGTTGGATCCGGATATAACCCTCTTGGCTTCCGTAATTGCACCTCGAGAGTAAGCTCAGCATCGTTACAGAGTTTACGTAATGCCGACGGCAGCTCCCAAATATGCCTGCGATAGCGGAAAGCTCTGAGCCCGAAGATCCGTTCTTCAATCATGACTTTGCGGAGGCGGAAAATGTTGTGGTCTGGAAGGTTAGCACCAATGAGTTCTGAGAGCCATGCATATCTTTCCGGATACGCTACTTCGATGTGATCTATATACTGCCCGTAGGGAAAGCATAGGGGTAGCTCCTCCTCGGTGTAGAGGAACTGATTATCGAGACCGAACCACATCTAAGTTCGTCAACGCTTATATCACAGTGTACATTTTCTACATAGGTCCAGAGACAGATGCGCGTACCTTGAATTCTTCCAGAGAAGGAGGGAGTAGTGTCCTCACGCCTTTCCTCTCTCCTCTTAGCGATCCTTCGAAGAAGCATTCGGACGGCACATGCAATACTTTCAGACATTTGAAGGCCCTTAGGTCAATTTGCGTGTTACCACGGCAGTTCCAATTGGTAATAGGCCCATCATTGAGCCTTAAGTTGACTAATCCTTCCTGCAAAGGCGCAAACGTCTGTGCTATCAGGCCGGGGGCAAGCGAATGGAGCATTACCTGTTGCCGAGAATACCCTGTGGATAGCTCCTTACCAGGTACAGCGCAGTTCAAGGTGGTGACGGTGGGAAAAATTTCGAAGAGTCTGCGTAACTCAGTATGGGGAAAGCGCGAGCTGCCGAGATCCATGAGCTCGAGCCGGGGACTGTCACGTCCTGCTGGATCGGGGTCCAAGAGATGGAAAGACAACTTCGATGCCGGATCTAAGTTTTTAGCGGCGATACTCAACAGACTTGCTGTGGTCCTGAAGGCGCCGATTTGGTCTAAGGAGCTCTGCCCTGCTAGGAAGGTAACTTCTCTGAGACGGGGATGGTTCATATGCTGTAAGTAAGCAGGCGCGAATTTGTACTTATTATCATCCCAATCGATCGATAGTGATCTAATATTGGGCAGTCGCCACAGTAGTATATTCGCGCGGATATTGGGGTGCTCAGTGCGTTGTCTCTTTTGATCGCATCGCTTCTCGCACCGGATAATGATTTCTCTCGGCCAAACGCTCAATTCTGGCCGTCGGTCAAGGCTCGCCATTAGAAGATCATACCTTCGAGAGAGTGCTAGCATCGATGTTAGCCAGCTTGGGACAGTACAGGATCTCTTAGGACTATGATTTCTTACCGTTATCTCTTGTCTGGACGAAGATATCAATATTATAAGCTAGCGCCTGGATCGCGAGTACACTAAGTTTCTTGTTTACTGTGGCCAGGCAGCGTAGGGTAGCCTTATGGCAGGTTAAGAGTCCGAACACTTCAACGAGGATCTCCTCTGGCATGTCTTCAAAGCGAACCATAGCGGCTCGCAGCGCTGCAAAGTGATGGATCTTTATGGGAAGGTACGAAAGAAAGAGATCGTCCTAGCTATGATTTAGACGGCGGTGGACATGATATCGATGCGCGGCGTGGCGTGGCTATCGTCTTGTGTACTGTATTCTGGATTGGAAGTAAATAATTGTATGATGCTGCGTATACGTTGATTATAAAATTTACTCTACGGCACAAGATGCTGCGACGAGCCAGAAGTATTCACTGCTGTGGGGCCAATCAGCATGCTCAGCGTCACCACTTCCAGGGTCTTCTACCCCTATTGCTTGCCACCCACAGTGTTGATCCCATTATGTATATTAGCAGCCCATTCTCATAGTGTTAGCTACTCAGACATACGCATACTCATTACTCCATATCACAGGTCAACAACCTACGACAGTTCCACTACAAACAAGAATAAGATGGAAAATTGGGTCAATACAGAACGCGTTATTGTATTTCAGCTGTGAAGGAAACCTTAAAAGAGATATATTTTATTTGAAATACGAAGGCTTCTTGAAAGAATACAGTAAGTAGCGTACTGGTTCCATTGATGGCCTTACCCGCCCCCTATATTGTCGATATCGCCATCCCGGTCGAATGCACATCTCACGAACAATTGAGTCCTGTAATGCTTTCTCGACATATGCGGTAGTTAGACTATAGAGACTAAGCCATTACGGGTCAAGTGACCTAAAGATGCTGACGTAATGAGGCCGTTCTTTGAGTGGCCGTTGCCAAGAATACCTTCATGCATACAATTCCTTTCTTCCCGCCTTGCCATTGAGGCTTATCTAGAGTCTGCGATGGGCGTATTGAACCCTGAAATTGTATATTGGTCGTCAAAAGGTATACGGAGATATATTTGGAAGCGCAGGGATGCGGCTGCCTCAGGGAGCCGAAGGATGACTCGCGGTTGAGGCGGTGTCTCGCAACGGTTATCCAAATCTGGGCTTGTATCATACATTGTTCCCCGATGTCCTCTGCTGCTACAATCCACTAAGACTCTCACTTTACCCTCTCAGACCTACGCAAGATGTCCTTCTGGCGCTGTACCACACCTACCAAATTGATTCTGAGAAGGATCACGCGACTTGTCCCTTGATCTCACTTGTTTGTAATACGAACGATACAACATCGCGGCTCCGGGCCGGTATTCTAGCATAGCATCAATTCTTTGTCCATGGCGGGAGAAAGTGGCGAGACTGCTCCGGCAGTGAAGCACAAGTGCCTAGAGATGCCCGAACCTCAACGCGAACCCATTGTTCGACTGGATCACGATGAATACTTCCCAGAAGAAACAGAGGAGGAAATTGGAAATGATATGCCAGAAGAAGACGCACAGTCGGTCATCGGATTTAGCATTAGCAAGGCCCAGACAAGACTCACCTCGCCTCGAACGCCGGCTGCAGAGAAGGCCGCGGCTTTGGCAAGCATGGATGGTGGGGTGTTTGATGCGGGTCTAGACGAATATCAAGGAGAACGGGATAAGCCAGATGCTCAGAAGAATTTGTCACCAGAGAGTGAAGGAAATAGAAGCGCGTTGCGTACGCCAAGCAGTAGAAAACAGGCTGAAGAGCTGCCCTCCCCATGGAGAGCAACACCCCAATCCTTTGAAAAATTGAAGTCAAGTGAAGATAGTCATCATCCACTGCTACCTACTAGTATGGCTCCTGACACGAATATCAAGCGATATCTTTCTAATCTAAACTTGCCGTCTATGCCAAAGACGCCTAATTTCAAAGACTTTTCAGTCCCAAGTCTTTCGTCCATTCTGAACAATGCTAGATCTCACTCACCCTCGCGCAAAGACTCTACTCGACAGAAGAGAGCCAGTACATTTGGGGCGCCAAGCTCAACTTCAGACTCCGCGAAGCAATCACAAAGTGATCCAGCAGGGGTCGGACGCGGAAGACGCGATACATTACCAGTTCAGGGGGCTATGGAAGGAATTGAAACCCGTGGAGTACTGGATATCACAAAAGGCGGAGCTGAAGGATCTGTACGGGGCCGTCAAAGAAGGCCATCAGATGTGTCCAATGCCCCAACACAACACCCGCGGCTGCGACGAAGCACGTCTGATCAGTCATTGCTGTTACATCGTGCTGCGTCGACAGTATCTACTCTAGGGGATGATAGCAGATGGGAAAACGTCCAGGAACAGGTCAACAGCAGAATGAAAGCCATCATGGATAGTCTTCAGGATTCGAGCATTAAGCTTCCAAGTATACCCAATCTAGCAAGTCTCAATCTTGGATCTTTCCGTCCAGACTTTACCAGAAGTCGTGCTCACAGTGAAGCAAAATATCCAATGCGTGCCAGCAACGGACAGAAAGATGTTGATAGCTCAATAAAAATAACAGATGGCGAGCTATCGACGGTCCCGAGAGATGTGTTGAAATCTTCCAATTTAGAGGCGTACCAAGCGAATCGGAAAGTTCCCAAACCTATCAACTCATATTTGGAAAAGGCCCTAGAAAGTCTTACGGGCGACATCGTTATCATGGGCGGATACAGAGGCTCTGTGTTAAGATCCGCGCAACCCCCACATCGCCAACAATGGGTTCCAGTGAAAGTCGGTCTTAATCTTCGCCGAGTGAACCTTGAAGTCGGGTTGCAGCCAGAGGATGAAGAGAACATGGAGCAACACATTTTTTCCTCTGGCATGCTCACCCACATTGGACCAGTGGATATGGGCAAGCGGTTGCTCAAGCGTTTACGGACCTGCAAAAACGCTCAAGAAGGAAAGCTTCGGGTCCATGACTACGGCTACGATTGGAGGTTGAGCCCACACCTGCTAAGTAAAAGGCTCCTTGCTTTTCTCAAGGAATTGCAGTGTAACGCGACTGGTGCGCCCAGCAGTGAGAAAGGGGCAATGATCATCGCGCATAGCATGGGGGGCTTGATAACGAGGCACGCGGTCAATCAACAGCCGGAGCTTTTTGCTGGCGTGGTTTACGCTGGCGTTCCACAGTATTGCATCAACATCCTTGGGCCTTTCAGAAACGGCGACGCGGTGCTATTCAGCCACAAAGTGCTTACAGCTCAAGTCAACTTCACGCTACGAAGCAGTTACTTACTTTTACCGGATGACGGCAAGTGCTTCATCAACAAAGAGACCAAAGAGGAGTACAAGGTGGACTTTTTCGACGTCGAGCATTGGAAGCGATATGCTTGGTCACCATGTATTGCTCCTGCACTTCCTCCTATGAATCCGCCCGAGAAGGGTCTTTTCAGCTCGGTGTCTGATTTACTTCCCTCGCTTCCTTCGTTGCCATTACCTGGGAGGAGGGCAGTCGTATCTCGGTTGGGGGACGAGACATCAAATCCCCCGCACGCTGCCCCCGACGCTTCGACGGACATTCACGACGCTGCTGACGCCGCTATGACTCGGGCGCTGGACCCTCAATTTTCACACTCTTCTACCCTACTCACCAATAGCAGTAGTCCTGCGTGTTCCATCCCCTTGCAGGACGCGGTTGCCTACCTTGATCGCACCCTCAACGAGACCTTGGTATTTAGATCTCAATTAGCTCATAATCCACGCCTAACAGCGGACAACCTCTACCCTCCCCATTCCCTTATCTACGCTACCAACACCCCTACTGTCGTTGCCGCACGAGTCTCGTCTCGTGAAGCCATCAGCCATGCAGATGCCTATGACGACCTCCAATTCGCGAGTGGGGACGGCGTTTGTCTTGCGAAAGCAGCCATGTTACCCGAAGGATATCGCTGTGCTGAGGGCGGAAGAGTAAGAACGGAGAGGGGCCATGTAGGACTCCTGGGGGATCTAGAGGCCGTAGGGAGATGCTTGCTCGCTGTAATCCAGGAACGACGACAGGGTGTGGGTTTGGGAGTCAAAGAGAGGGCTACTGAAGCAGGTGCTCAATTGATCGCCGAGTAATTTCGGTATAGTAACATGGCTTTCGGTTTTAAAGACGCCCCAAACCTCTCCATTCGTGGTCATACAGTGCAATGTCACCTAAGTGGTGTAAGACTAAGGATAGCAACATGGCAGCCACAACAGCGCAGATAGTGTAGTACTACGTACCATGCCATTAGCCTCTACGAGACGAATTAGTCATCGCCTTCTTACAGTATACATACAATACACGATTTCATAAAACAAGTAATCTACCCACTATCAGCACTAGCATCCCATTGATTCGCTTCATACTTTTCCCAGCAATTCCCCCACCAGTATGACTCACCTACTGTATCCAACTCTTCCCCAATCCTCTTTAAATAGACCTCCCAACCTGCAACCCAAGGACCTCCCCAAAGCTCCCTGAGCATTCCCCACCTCCCTCCCACACCACCTACATCCCACAATGG
>NAPT01000289.1:0-34277 GCA_002927785.1 Cladonia uncialis
GAGCGGGGTCGGGGGACTGACTGATTGACGAGGTCCATCGTTGCTCAGGCGGTTGAGGTCGCTGCCTGAGGTTTCCGTGACCCTGAATATGTTGACGCAAGACGCCCTCGCAGGATTTCCAGGTGTAGAAGCTATAAGGTGTATGGTGTAGCACAGGAACAGAAGATCACTCTTCCCCCAACCATTCACGTTCTCCGCTGGTTGGCTCTCTTTCGACAACTCCGTTTTCAGTCTCGAAGATGGCAGAGGTATTGCAAAATCAGCCTCAATATATCCAACAGTCTCAATGGCTTAAGATTGCCCTGGAAGTGCTCCTAATTGCTCCGAAAATTTGTCTGTTTGCCCATGACTTTTGTCCTCCAACCTTTTCTCATTCAGCCCTACCACACTCAATCCCCGACCCCCGCTAGCGCCTTGGCATATCCTCCGCATCCCACAAACTTTCTAAATCGCAACACCAAAATATCAGCGACACACACCAGCACCACTCTTCCACAGCAGATTGTGCCTCCTCCTCCCATCGCAGCCTAATCTTTCATTCAAGCTACGTGCTGAGGAAATACAGTCGCAAATATGGACTCAGGCAAAGTCCCCGTCAAGCTCGTCAAGGTGACTAGGGTGTTGGGTCGTACTGGTACTACTCTCCTCCTCTGCTCTCTTCCCATACAATTATCCCGCCTCTTCCGGCTCTGTGAAGCTGGCTGCACTAGATGAAGAAGTATGTTGTATGCTGACATAGTGCGATTCTTCAGGCTCCCGAGGAGGCGTCACCCAAGTCCGCGTTGAATTCATGGACGATACCACACGGTCTATTATCCGTAACGTTAAGGGTCCAGGTGCGTTTGGCATGCTCCAGTTTTCGTTTACGACGAGTCTACAAAGGATTTGGATTGGAAGCAGGGGGCTAACATGTGGTCTTCTGCGAATAGTTAGAGAAGATGATATTCTGTGTCTACTTGAGTCGGAGAGAGAGGCTAGGAGGTTACGATAGTGGGGGTGGTTGATGAATGGGGCGTGTGGGGCTGTGATGGTGATCATGCGTGCATATGAGTGGGGAGATGAGGGCGTTTGATGAGGGCTAGATTCTTGTGGTGAATGTAGCTGGTGCTAGATAAATGGGGCCAATGCAGATGTCCGAGCTTGCTACCGCAGCAAAGAGTCCACCCAGACGTTGAGCTCCTGGCATCCGTTGCAACATAGTCTTCATGCTGATAAAATACCTTCCGTTGAACAACACACCAATATGCGATACATAACTTGTCAAAAATTCCTACTAAATCCGCCTCGCTCGTATGAGGTGCCTCGGGCTCAACGCTGTGGAATAAGCATACTTTCCGACCCTTTCAGTCCAAAGCAACCGGATTCTCTGGTGTATTAACATAATACTTATGTCTTCTCTTCCAAAAGTCCGGGTCCTGCTCAAGGTCACCTTCCTTCATCTCGTAAAGAATCATGACCAGATCATGGAGGAATCGGTGGTGGAATCCACCATTCCGTACCAAAGCCGCTTTGAGATCACACTTGACGGCATATAATTCGAGCAACAGCAGCCTCAATTGTGATACCTTGCCGGTAGTTTTCCAAAGTGGGTTGAGTATGTCTTGACTGGGAAATGCTCCACCATTCTTCACCTTGCGTATGATGACATTGATGCAGGCGTTCTGTAATTTGGGGATCCCTCGTCTCTCAGCAAAAGTATAGACATCAAATATTATGCTCCATGGGAGGTCTTTTGGCGTCTCTGCCTCAGCACATAGCTTTTGCGTATAAATCCATTCGTTGAAGCGCCTGAAGATCGCCGGGTCCTCCTCAGCCAGGTTGATACCTTTTGGCTGGTCACAATAGTCTTCGTTCGCGATTGAGGCTGTATCCATGGTGTCCTTGAACCAAGCTGAGTTTTGACGAAGCACTCCCTCGTGGATGCCAAATCTAACTAGTTCTGGTCCGACATATACAAATACGATTTGGCCGAATGCGGAGTTGCTATCATCCGTAAGCTATCATATCAATTGGATGCTTTTAGGATGCTCACTCGATCCTGTTCTGCTTAATCTTTGTGTCTTTTCCCTCTGTGGGCGATTGAGCGTGTTCGGTTTTGATGCGTTTTCCAGGCCTCTGATCTTCAGCTGGTGGTGCACTCGAAGGTGGTGTCCTAGGAGCCGCGGGGTTTGCAATTTTATTCGATTTGCGTTTATTACCTGTCATCGTAAAGCCGACTTTTGCCTACTGCTAAATGCTGAGTGAGAGGAATTGCCCCGTCGAGTCAGGGCGCAATTCAAAATCTTGGTAATAACGCCGAGGAAAGCTGAGTTTGAGGGACTTCAACCGCAGGCCCTGGCGCAAACGAGGAGCTTGATTGAGACCCTGTGGAAAGAATTGGTTGATGAGCGCAGCCTTCGTCGGTAAAGCGAAACTTCGTCGATAGAGTGGAACTTCGTCAATAGAGTGGAGCGTCGTGTCGACTTTGTAGGTGACTGTTGGGTGCCGATGCTGCGATGATGCCGAAAGTTGACTATAGATGTGGCATTGGTAGCTTCAAGATATCGTGGTCGAGAGTGGTGGGTCGCCTGAAGGATCGACAGTGTGAATGCGATGAGGTGTGATGTCGAGTCCGTGAACAGTGGGTAAAATGCGTGACAGTGAGGTGAGGAATAGTGATGGTTTGAAGACTGAAGTTCAGAGCTGAGGTGGTAACAACTCTGAAATCACACAAATGAGAATGCCAATGGTGAGCGAGAGACCAGTGTAGATGATGAACGATGGCTTCAGTGGTAATGTGAGAGGAATGTTGGCTGTTGGATTTGAGTGAGGTGGAAGTTTGACTCGGTTACGAAGTAAGCTCGATGGAGTTGGAAGAGGATCTGGTGATCTGGTGACGAGCTTTCGTAGCAGGGACTTGACTATGGTGACAGCCTCGATGGATCAGCGTTAGTGAGCTGATAGTACGTAGCGAGCTCTTGTAATAAGTTTTGGAAGGGCCAGATTGTCGATGAGGGTGGTAGTAGGGAAGGTGAGTAAGATGAGAATAAAGGCCAGTGAGTTGTAGCCACGGCGAGTAAGAGCAGACAAATGACAGAAGTATTAACGCAATTATTGAAGGTACCTTAGGCTATAGGTTGGTCACAGGTAGTCGTAGGATACTGAAATGTATCCTAAACCACCAGAGGATTCCTACAGCGTATGATCGCTGCTCATCTGTAGACTGCGAAGCGTTGGAGAGTTGTCGAGATGATTTGAGATTCGACTTTGAGGGTCTGGCCACGAGATTCTGGATACGAATCACAGTTCAAAGAGGAATCTGCAGTGGTAAGAGACCTTGTTAAGGAGCTGAAGATCTCTTGAGTAGGCGATTACGCAAGATGGCATGTTTAGAGATGTGAATATCGGATGGATGCCGGGTCAGAGCAAGTAAGAGGGAGCGGCAATGCTTCACAGTCTTAGCGCGCTACAAAACGAATTCACTCCAAGATGTGTCAATGGCATTTGCAGTGGGTATCTAGAAGAGGTTGGGTTTTGCAATCAGATCAGGCAGATCCTCTACCTTGGCCTCGCCCTGCAGAATACCTATTACACAATGTCAGCTCCCGGCATCCACAACATTTCGCAACAGCCCTAACTTACGATAAGTGCTAGTGAGCAACGGGAACTCATTCTCCTTCCCTCTGGCCTTCAAAAATCCAAAAACCTCCTTCGCAGTACTAGTCCCTTGCAACATTTGCCCATTCAACTCACTCTTCTCTACCTCCGCGATACTAACACCCCTCTCCACACTCATCTTCGCGCACCTATAGTTCCTCCCACTCATACAGCTCGTGATTAGATCCGCCACGCCTGCACTCTCTTCTGTAAATGTAGCTGTGCGTACAGTGTTCTCGAAGAACATTTTCCCAAACTTGCGCATCTCGAGAAGTCCGACGCGCATTATCGCTGCTTTGGCGTTGTCACCCCAGTCGAGACCGGCGACAAAGCCAGTGGCAACGGCGACGATGTTTTTAAGGGCGCCACCGAGGGAGACACCCGCTACGTCAGAGACGACATGGACGTGGAAGTACGGCCGGTGGAACAAGGTGTGCATCAGTTGGTGGTCGAGGGGCGGCAGTTCTGGGGGTTGGGCGGTTAGTCTGACTTTAGATGTCAAGCCTTTCGAGTCTTTGTGCTCCGTTATCTTCGTTAAGTCTAGCTCAGAGGCTCGTGGTGTCCCGCCTTCCTTTGGTGTAGGGCCGCGAGAGTCCATGGGTGGAGGGTCATAGGCAACGGTGGTCTCAGAAAACTTTTCGAGCGCTACCTCGTTTGCGATGTTTGCGCCTGATAATGCACCCACGTATATCCCTAACTTTTTCCCTATCGATTCCGAGTAGAGATTTATATCTTCGCTCGATACATCGACACCTTTGATGCAAGATACCCCTCGGGCGTATGGTAGGATGGAACCCTTCATTTGATCACAGAGACCGCCTATGAATTGATGGGGGAGATTGAAGACGAGGATTGTAGCCTCTTTGACTGAATCTTGTAAAGAAGGGTTGGCGACTATGTTATGTGGTAGTGCGATATTTGGGAGGTATTTGACATTCTCATGAAAGTGATTGATCAGGGTTGTGAGCTTTTGCTTCTCTGTTGAGTACTTTGAAGATGGGTCGTATAGCTTTGACGCCTCTGGTATTGTAACCTGTTCCTCATACACCCACATCTGTACTTCTGGCTCGAATAGGTCCGGATGCTCTTTCGTATTCTCTGCAACGACCTTGGCTATGGTTGTACCCCTCCATGGCAAGCAGTGGTGTCAGCTTCGCCAGCTGGCAATGGAGCTGGCAGAAGCTCACCAATTGCCTGATCCTACTATTGTAACCTTATGCTTCTGCTCGTGGGCTCCTAGAGTCGCCATGGTTCTCGGCGGAGTATGGAATGAGAGTCTTAGGTGCGGTCGACGGGGGAAAGTGCGTGAAAGGGTAGAAAAGCGTCGAAGAAGTATTGCAGCAATTGTGGCTATTTCCGCAGAGGTGATCGGTAGGAGGGTAGAAGTTTGAACGTGGAGGCAGGCTTTCCAAGAAGTGTCTCGTGCGAATCGGGCGTAAAGAGTGGGGGCCGTGGGGTAGTAGCGTGAGCAAATTGGCGGCCTGGCTCTCAACACTTGTACGGAGTATATAGCTTACCTACCGACCGTATTGCCCCATAGGGCTGATACTAGAGAGGGTAAAAGTCCCCTAAATTTGGTCCCTGAGAAAAATAAGAAAACCCGCTCCGGGGCCTATTTCTATCGCTCAGGCGACCAACTCCAGCGTATCTCTAGGAGGGTCTGTGACAGCCCTATAGGGTTGTACGGCAGATGAGCTGGCACCGCATATATTGTAAGATAGAGGATAGTCTTAGTAGCCCCCCTGCTCTTATAGTTTTGTAAAGTTTTACCTCGCTGTCACAATACCTCCTGTTGAAGTTTACTTCATCGGTGGTAGAACGCTTAATTTATCGAGCTAAGCGAGCTGCGCTCGATAAATACTTCGCAGCGGAGTTCCGTCTCAGCTTGGTACAACAGAATCCAAAACTTGGGCTTTCCTCTCACAAACATAAGGGTTGTAGTGTCCACGAAAAGAAGAGAGATCTTCCTAATCCCAAACTCCATCCAGAAGGATATGGATCCCATTTCTGTAGTCGGGCTTGCAGCCAGTATCCTACAGATCATCAACGCTACTGCGCAAACCATCCAGTACCTTAAGGATGTTCGAGAAGCTCCCGAAGAACGTGCTCAGATACTCCGGGAAGCGGCCAGTCTTCTAGCACTGCTGAAGAGTCTCAGAGCTAGAGTGGATCACGCCAACCAAACTGACCCGTGGTATGTCCAGATACGCTCACTTGAAGGTCAAGGTGGACCGCTAGATCGGTATCAGAGCGCAATGCTAGCGCTAGCGAAAAAACTAAAGCCAGAGTCGGGCGTGAAGAAATTAGAAAAGCGATTGCTTTGGACATTTGACAAGAAGCAAATTAAGGCCACTCTGGATTTGATTGAGCGGCTTAAGTCATTGATCAGCCTTGCACTCCAAGGAGACCACTTGTATGGTTTCTCAATTATATTACTCACATAGTATATCTTTGAACTAAATCCTACTCAGTGAATTGTCCCTCGCAGTGAAGATGAAGACTCATGAAGTTAAAGACTACATCGGTATTATAAGCGAGAGCTTTGGAAATGTTGTTGAGAGCGTTGCAGAGCTTAAACTGGGTCAGAAACAAGCTGCTAAACAGAATTTGGACGAAGAACAACAAAAGGTCTTGGAGTGGCTATCTCCTCTGAATTTCGCATCGAAGCAGGTCGATACCTTCGAAAGACATCAGCGAGGTACTGGAGAATGGCTGTTTGAAGAAGAGGTGTTCAAGGCCTGGTTTGCTGGTCATAAAAATGGTCTTTGGTGCTCAGGGATTCGTAAGCCATTTCAAATCTATCGAGACTGATAAGTCAGCCAGTTCTAATTTAGAGACAGCCGGCGCTGGCAAAACCATCCTCACGTAGGCGCACCTAGCCCTTGTTAGAAACAATGATGCGGCCACATTCGACGATAATAGACCTTACTAATACTATCAAGGTCGGTTGTGGTAAACCACCTCGAGTGTAATGATCAATTCGAAAGCAATGCTGTTGCAGTTCTGTACCTGAGCTACCGCGATCAGGAGAAGCAGTCTGCCAAGAATCTCATTGGGAGTTTAGTACGGCAGGTAGCTCATAGGAAGATGGCTTTGTCTGACGATGTCATCGGGCTCTATCATGACCATACGCTCAAAGGGAGTCGGCCAACGATAAATGAACTCTCCAGTCTACTACATTCTGAGATTAATCCTCTTTCAGAAGTCTTCATCCTAGTTGATGCTATGGATGAGTGTTCAGTCAACGACTATACAAGAGAAGAGCTCCTAACAACACTACAAAGACTTCTCGAAATGCCAAATGTACGCTTGATGATCACATCGCGACCTGTCGCCTCTATAGATGCACATTTACAAGGCATGGCTTATCTTGAGATCCGCGCCGCCGATGAGGATATTCGGAAATATATTGAGCATAGAATACCAAAGGAGCGCCGCCTGATCCCACATGTACGTGGAGATGATGCCTTCCAGGCCTCTATTATCGATACTATTATTGCTAAAGCACAAGGAATGTACGTTATGAGACTAAGAATATTTCATACCCAATTAGTATATATGTTATTAACTTCTGCAAGGTTTCTGATGGCTCAGCTTCACCTTGGATCACTTGCGAAGAAGAATAATAAAAAGGATGTCCGCTTAGCTTTGCAAAGGCTACCGGAAAAATTGGATGACACTTATGCCGATGCTATCACGCGGATATCCAGCCAGGATGAGGAAGATGTCCAGCTGGCGAAACGAACCCTGATGTGGATCTCATGTGCTAAGAGGCCATTGAGTATCATAGAGCTACAGCATGCTCTAGCCACCAAGCCAGGCGCCAAGGAATTAGATCCTGAGTCTTTACCCGACAAAGATGTGATTGTTGATGTTTGCTCTGGGTTGGTCGCAATCGACCGAGAGAGTGAGACTATACGTTTGGTCCATTACACCACACAAGACTATCTTGTGCGTGTTCGAGCGGAACTTTTTGCCACTGCGGAGATAGATATGACGTGTTGTTGTCTAACATACCTTTTGTTTAGTACATCTGCCCAGATCTCAGAGCTCGATGAATCTAATTATACGATAACTATAACCGCAGCCGGACTCCGAAAGGCCTATCCTTTCTGGTCTTATGCCGCTCAATTTTGGGGTTCCCACGCACATGAAAAAGCGCAATATGATGCAAGAATACAACATCTGGTCTTCCAATTACTAGAGCCTAACAATAAAAACCTAGGTGTAGCTCGAAGTGAGCCACTTCGCGACAATTGGGCGTATTTTTACAGCCTGCGTGATGTGCCAGGAATGCATACCGCAGCGTACTTCGATCTAACGGGATTGGTGAATACTCTTCTGGACCGAGGCGCTCTGGTTGACGCAAAGGATGATAGCTGCCTTCTTACTGCCTTGCACTACGCCGCAATTTTGGGACACGTCGCGACCTTGAGATTGCTGCTTGACCGAGGAGCCTCGATCGATATGCCAAGTAATTCGGGAGAGACGGCACTCATGATGGCAGCGCATGAAGGGCATCGAGATTCAGTGCAATTTTTGCTTGAAAAAGGTGCTGATGTTGATAGAGAAAATGATGATGGAGAGACAGCTCTCTATATAGCAGCGCAGAACGGTTATCAAAGTATTGTGGAGCTATTGCTTGAAAAAGGCGCTGAGTTTGATGGTCAGGATCATTGTGGACAGACAGCTCTCTATATAGCAGCGTCGGAGGGTCACGAAAGTATAGTGGAGCTATTGCTTGAAAAAGGCGCTGATATTGATGGTCGCGATAATGATGGAGAGACAGCTCTCTACATAGCAGCGCAGAACGGTTATCGAAGTGTAGTGGAGCTATTACTGGAAAAAGGTGCTGACGTTAATGCTCGAAATCTGGTTGGAGAGCCGGCACTTTACGAATATGTAGGCCGTGATGATGGTATGCTTGAACTTTTACTTAGATACGGAGCCAACGTTAATGCTCGACGACGATATGACGGAGCGACGGCGCTCCATGCGGCAGCAAAGTGGGGAAAAAAAAGCAACGTGCAATTACTTATCGACGCCGGAGCTGATCTTGAAGCCAAGAAGTCTTATAAAAACCTCCAAGTTACCGCATCGGACATCGCGAAGGAGAAGGGTCATATGGACATATTTGAACTGCTGCAAAAGGCCCGCGAGCAGCGTAAAACTCTCGCAGTACGGGATCTTACCCAAAGCCAGAATCCAGTGGACGAGTCAAACAGTCCCGCCGATTGACTTTGGGCACGCAGAGATGGACAGATTCGGCAAAGGCACATGGGCGGGAAGCGGCAATGTCACTATCCCTAAAGCTGGCAGTAGTGAGCGTCTCCGCGGGAACGACGGTACAAGGATGGAGCGGAAGCCATACCAAACCGGGGCACCGTTGCAGGGGGATCTAAGATCTGTTCTCATAATCAGCAGTGACTATGTTCTTAAGCGGTGCTTTGGCTGGTGTTGCACTCTATTCACATGACTCACGATTCTCTTACAATCCGCTGCTATTTATTGTTGGGGTTCGGAGGACGAACCTCTCTGCGGCGAGGGTAGTAGGGTTTCGTGCGGGAGTATTGAAGCATCTTTTGGAAGCGGTGTGGTTTTGGGGACTTATGTATCTTTCATGAATAAGTGTCTTCAGATGGTTCTATGTTCGTTGAACGGAATATTATCCACATATCAACCCAGAAAACCATAGAACATAAACCCCTGCACAGAAATAGCCTGGGTCGTCTACTAGATATCTGCATATGAAGTCTCAAAGCTCTTCCTTCAACGACCGTATTTATTATTTTCATAAATTCACTAGGGTTACACTCCATATCCTAAACCATATAAGCCTCCAGATTTTCGCCCTCCCTAACCGGTTCATCCAGCATTACCCACCACATTTTCCCTACCCACCAGCTTCATGATCTCAACACGCAGCACAGCGCCTGATACCACACCTAACCATATATTCCTTCTACGGTAGGGAATCCGTATCCCCCGTTCCAGAATCCGAAGCAGCAGGAGTCGCCTGCGCAGTAAACGGACGGACTGCCTTCGGTACGGCAAATCGTGATCCGGTCTCGAGTGGAAGTTCCTGAACACCTGCAGTATTCGGAGCAAAATCTCTATCTGACGCGTAAGCGAAAAAGGAATCCTGGGTTGCGGAGTAGGGGTCTATCACTGTGGGATTGGCGCTGGGTTTCTTCGGTTGGTCCTGGTGGGTTGTTGGGACTTTGAACGGATGCGAGATGAAGGCTGCGAGGTCTGTGATGGGTGGTGGCGGAGTGATTGTTGGAGTCGGAATGCTTCGTACGATATTCATGAAGTCAATGTTGATATTGTTTTGATTTAAGAGCATTGAGTCTGTGGTATTACCAGTACTAGAGCGGATTTTTGGGTGCGTTGAACGCTTGTAATTTCTGTGGGGTGAGCTTGGGAATCAGGAATTTCCGTATGTGTGGCTGTTATGGGTGCAGTCCTCGCTGTGAATTCAACCCCCTTTGTGAAGTCTTTCGGCTTTGGGTATGGGCCGCGAGAGTCGGGCTGCGTTAGATGACCAACTGGATGGATCGTCTGGTATGGAGAAGCTGGGACTCCGAAGGTCTGGAAAGGGATGAAGGTTTGTGAAGACGTAACTCCTGCAATGGCAGAATGCCCTGATCCATGTCTTGAATGTGATGAATTGGCATGTTCGTGAGATCGATCTACCGTTGGTGGAGTAGCAGAAGCATGACTCAGAGGTGGAGTCTGAGTAGGTCATATGGACTCATTGCTAATCGGAGTTTCTTCTACCCAAGGAGAGCGAGAGGAAATAGAACGATGGCCTATTGGATCAGAGACATAGGAGATACACCAAAACCGTATGTTCAGAGAGCACGGAAGTTATACTGCCGTCGAGGGTTTATTAGCAGAGCACATTTAGTCCTTAGACGGGGCCGTTATGATCCCGTTTAAGGCAATGAATATAAATGACTATGACGGTGCAAGTATGCTTTGTAGAAGATATGTGGAACCTATGACAAGGACGACAAAAAGCTCCTAGAGATTGTGTGAGGAGCCTATTGACGCAAAAAGATCTTGTGCACCCTTGCAGTATGATTCTTGAAAGCCATCACCCCTAGCAGAACTAGTTCTACTGCCTTGCGTTGAGGATGCGGATGAGGGTGGATCTAGGTGGATCTAGCTCCATCGTTATTGAGGCAAGGCTAGAATTTGCTCATCCTGCAACAGTATCAGAATACATTTTGTTTAGCGCCATTTATCTTACCGCTAGCGCCTCTGGATGTGTTTTCCCAGCATTCTTGTACGTGTCTTACTGCTCAACAGTGCTGCTAGATTGTTCACGCTCCATAGTATAGATGGATCATTTTTTTCAAACATCTTCTCCGTTTCTCAGAATTGAAGCATTTACTTCCCACACGTCACGGAATACCACTTTATCTTCAAACAAAAGCTCTTACTCGTTCCATCTTGGCGAATCCACCCTCCACAGTCTCGCCCAGCCATTTTATGTAGACGAGAAGACAACCCAAAGCTGGCCATTACACACCAAATTATAGCAATACAGAATGCTTGGAAACGACCGCGATAATATCGTTGTATCTTTAATGACAACATTGACCAACACTCCATTGCCTGAGGCCATTTCTCCGAAATCTTGCATAATCTATGCTTTGTCCCCGTGCCCGCTTCTGTACCCTACAGAAAGATATATAGTTAAGCAGGCGTGATATGTTCCTGTTTTTGTGCGATCCTAGCTTGTTCCTAGGTTGAAATTCCACTAGTACCAGAGACAAACACTATGAAGATGGTAGCATATCTAAAGCCAGTCGCATTAGCTGGCAGTCATCAAGCATATCGTCATGGGATCCTCACGTTGCTCCCGCAAGGATTAAATCTATTGTCTTGAATGGGTTAATTCGGAGAGGATGAAGAGGTAGGGAATCGTGGATAGCATCACGACTATTATCCGAATGGAGGTAGTGCTAATGATGTTGCAAACGACGACGGGTATCACCAACAGGAAGGTTACCAAGACCAACAACAATGCCCTGGCAGTCTGCTTGATCAGAGGGCCAGTATAAAGATACACATTCGGATCAATTGAGAGTTCATCGTGACGGTTCTGTGTTAGATTATTAATTTGCTCTGTCATCCAGGAGTCCTCTTACTTTTCGGAATCCGCCGTAGAAACGGATCAACTTTTCTTCTACCCAAACTTCGAGTTGCAGCAGAGCACTATCACCAGACGGAGCCAAAGAAACCAAGTCTTTGCTATGTGCGAGGTACGCTGCTTCTTCTCTGGCGAGACAACCTGTTCCATTCAACCAGTGCTGCAGGCTTTGCGCATTCCTTGGCTTTGCAGGTTCTAAACCCAAAACTCGATGAGTTCTTTCCGTAAACTGATCTACATCTCCTTAGTATATAGACCTGTTGCAATGAGAAGGCGACGCCGCTTATCATTGGCGGTGCTATTTGGTCTTATATTTATTGCGACAAGACCTTTTACTGTTAATTCTTGAGTCACCGTAGTCAGCTAAACAAGATTCGATTCCTGATAGAAGAGATCACCGACCCGCGTTCGCATCGCGCCGGCTCGATCCAAGGAACAACAGAGAGGTTTCTTGTTCGTCAATCTGATCCAGCCTCTGTTCAAGAACAGACAACCTGTCCTGCTTCAGCAATAAGAGACGAGTACGAAGCCTGTCGAAACGTCGGCATAGAAAGAAAGGTTCATATGCTGAAAGCAGTGCCGTGAAACGAGGATATCCAGTCTCGTAATCCTCAACTGGATACGCTCAGTACACATATTCACTGGATTGGGGATATACCCACCTTTTCTAGACTGCTTTTCACCTGTGATTATATGTCCTGGGAGATTCCAAACCGAGGAGTACAATCTAAGATGGCCAAGTGCAATTACCCTTGCTCGCAATGCTCTGACTAAAGGCTTAATGAAGCGCCAGTTCTCCATATGGGCTAGTTCTCAAAAGCAGTTTCTTCCAATTAATAGTAATCAGATATAATGAGATACCTGAAGACGATCATCAGGGTAATATAACACTATCCGCCTCGGCCAGACAAGCTTAAATTTGTAGCGGCTGGGAGCACTAATAGTGATGGCGAATAAGAACGTGCCATGTTAACGATATATCGACGATATAATCAATGCATACAGTCTTAAGCTATATGCACTCTGCACGCCCTACATGCATGAAGAGATAAGGCGCTTTAGCAGCTGCGTCTAGGCAGCCGAATTACCACAGCTACAAATATATAAATACCCCTTCAGCATCTCTTACTGCCGGCCATAAAACAAGCATATCATCCATCCATTTCAAACAAGATTCGCAGCGATCACACTGTCCGAGAGAGTTCAACGCAATGTCTGCTCCTGAACGGTAAAGAACATGAACTTACACATTATTAGTTTCATTGCTTATTTTATAACCAGCGCCCCAAGCCCTTCCCCTCTTATCGATGGTGGTCGTCCTCTGGTCAAGCCTTATATCCCGGTTTGTACTTCGGCCAGAAAAGGCTGTAGGACACCGTCTTACTGACATATCTCACAGGCAAGCAAGTTTTACGTCGGAGATGAGGTGTATCTACTCAACTCCAGCGGCGGGTCTTGTGAAGGGAATCCTTTTATCATTGCATCTGATCCCTCTGCAGGGGGTCATACTCTCAGTCTCGAAAACGGTCAAGCTGTTAGGGGCGGGTTCGACGAAGATGAAGATGATGAAGCTGCATGAAATTTTACCTCGGGGTGGCACTTGCCACAGCACAGCGGCCAGATTTTCAACGCCTGGCTTAGGATGACCTGGGGATTTTGTACGGCTGGAGATAGCGAGAATAATGCTTAGCTCGACCAAAGGACATAGCACACAGAGTTTTATTTTAGTCGGCGGAACATATCAGTCGGGCGTCTGCTTCTGCGTATCCGATGGCTCATGCGCCTGAGGACGCCTAGGACCAGGGATCATAATATTAGGCATGTTCTTCCATTGCACCCCGCCTCTTTTGTAGCCTCACGTTCTTTCTGATGCACTCCGCCCTGCCCAGTGCCTTACATTTTGGTGGCAGAAGTTCTCACCGAGCCTGACTCACGATGGGGCTTGCCAAATGTTGCTAGCTAAGCGAGCTGCGCTCGACAAATAGCATGCCACAGCATTTTCAACTGTAAGACTACCCCAGCGGCGTGTTTGCCTACCTAGTCCTGTACTTAATCGTATTAGGTTCGATTCCTAATGGCGCTAGTACAATGGTGTAGTGGTTTCGTGGTTTCTACAGGAATAAAGACACGTCTGAGAACTGAGGCAAGTACTAATTACTTGTGGGATCAACCTAGCCTCCTTGCACAGACGTTAGAATGATATCGCTCCGTGGATGCATCTCATTGACTATGTAGGACTAGTGACCACTGATCATTCACATAGCAAGGTTGCTCATTGGTGATAGCTCGACACGATACTTATTGATCAGACTTCTACAACAAGTATCTTAGCCTTAGCTTCTCCGCCTCTTAAAACCAATGTTACTTGCCTAAGAACCTCTTGATATGCCGCGAAAACCTATATAGATTGTGCCACTGGAAGAGATCAAGCCCCTGGCTATGGTTCACAACTGGCGCATGGCGAAGCTTCTCAGCCCAAGTTCTTGCACCCTCCTCTTCAATCGAAAAACCTGGCGTGGCCCAAAGCAGCAACTTGAGAACCCCCTACGTATGTAGCCAGACGATGAACTGCGGGACAAGGTCAGAAGCATCCTTCGGTCCTCCAGCAATCGGAATCGCGCCTAGGAATGCAAGTAGGGGCTCTCGATCTTTCGTATCCTGGGAATGTGATGCATAGTAGCCCAGCTCCGGATTCAGTCGAGTTCCTTGGACCAGTTCCTAAGGCTAGTGTGCTGCCAAGTATACGGATCCGAGGACCTCATCCGTTGTGAAGGTAAAGGCTCAAAAGGGAAGGTGGTCGTGGTAACGGCCATATAGCAGGATGTGTAACGCTTATGGCGTACCAAACCTCCTTAGCGGGGATTGTAAGGCCACAAACGGTCCGAACCAGTTTCGGACACTGTGGGATGATTAGGACATATGGGTTGCTCAGTGCCAGGCTTTCGTCCTTGCTTGGACCTCTGGCTAGTCGATGGCAACTATAAAATTGTACAGCGTCTTTCCAAGTCTTGGCATTCGAAAACAGTCCCGGGCACTCCGTGACTCACCCACTTGCAACCGATGCTGTTAGCCTCGCAGCCTCCGAATTCAATCTTGCTGCTTCTTGCATGAGCCTTGCCGCTTGCTGCATCAGTCTCGCGGCCTCTAATATAGCCTCTTGCGGTGTCTTAGGTGTCGCTTGATTCTGCGTGGCACCTGATTGCGCAGGCATCTGTTCTGCTTGAGCATGCAGCTGCTGATTGGGTGTGATGGGGGCTTGCGTGTGTAATTGTTGATTTGATGGTATGGCAGGCTGCATCGGTACTGGGGCTTCGGTTGAATTTAGCCGTTGCAGTCTACTAGCAAGGCCCGGGTCAACAATGCCATTTTGACTCTGATATGACTGAGGGAAGGCTGTATTCGACGCTGGTGGAGCCTGGCCATGCCCAGGATAGCTGGCGCTTGAACCATTGGCCTGGTGGCCATTCATGTAGTCCACTGGATCTGGGGCTCGGTCATTTCCAGAATCAAGCTCCAAACCAGTATCTCCGTAGGTTGTATTATCATGAGTCTCATCCGCAAACTGCTGGAATTCTTGTTGCATAGCATTGAAAGTTATAGGGCCTGGGGCCGAAGCTCGAAGTTGAGGGCAATGTCTCCTCGTGTGACCTACGCCATGGCAGTGCCGACATGGTCCTTTGACCCTGTCCGTCAAATTCGCCTTGACCTTCTGCGCCTGACGGGTTGGGATCTTCTGGCCATATTTTCGTTCAATTACATCGATGATCTCGAGGATATTGGTATCCAAGGTCACAGTCAGGAGTTTGGGCACAGCTTCGAGCAGGAACTTCAGCTTCCCAGTCTCAGCGCGCTTGATATCCTGATGTGCCTTGCCATCGGCCGGGGTCCGGAATGGTTCGCAGGTATGATTATCATCGCAAGTGGTGACCTTGGCATCGCCTCTCTTGACACTGTAGTTCGCTCTTATGCGAAAAGGGCAGTCTGCGCTGGACCGACACCCAGCGCGGACGCGATGACTGTCGCTGTCAAGGATATGGGGAGTCCAATTGCGCTCGATGGCCCAGTCGCGAAGCGCATTCTTGAAGTCTGCTAGGGTTGCGAAGATTTGGCCTTGTACAATAGGAGGCATGGCAGATCGCGGGGTGCCAAATGTTGTGCTCGGGGTAGGCGGTACGGTTTGACTGGCATGCAAGGTCAGAGAAGCGGAGAGCATTAGGAACGATGTGGAAGTTCCGGGATCTCACATCTTTACTTTATCATCAAAATTATTCCTATTCCAACAATCATACAACGCGCTTCCTAGTAGAGGATACGTCAATGAACAGTTTTTCCTCGAATGTCATGAACCATGTATTGTTGGTGGATGGAAGTCGTACGACTGACCGAGCAAGCACTGCTTAGTCAGCCAAGATCGGAGCGTCGGAGACAATTTTCGACTTGATTGTTGCCCGACAAACAAGGTCGATTCTATTGCCGGCGCTCCTTCCTCCCAGTTGTTTGCGGTGCATGTCTGCCACTCCTTAAGCAATGCCAGCTTTTATTCCTGCCTTTTCCTGCTACTACTCACGTTTCTCCCTGTATAATTCAACTTCTACCTACTATCCCTATTGACCTCAGTAACCTCTATTTCCGCATTGTTCATTAGCCTGGAATAAATCATCATGGCTGCTCAAGACCCTGGGGCCTCGCAGGAGGTGTATCTAGTTCCATTGACTGACTCTGGTGCTCCTAATGTCCCTGGAGGACATGAGTACTTGTACTTGCCGGCTCCCACTGACCCACCCTACAACGTCCGCTTTGAGATAGAAGGAACAAGCTCGATATGCCGTGAGGGAAGCCTCTGGGTGAATATCCCAGAACCCGGAAAGCAGTTCCAACGTGATCAGTTCAGAGAGTTCAAGTGGGTAGCCTGGAACCTATAAGCTACCCTATTTTGACATCTTGGGGTGTGCAGGCTTCACCCGGATTTCAATGGAATCCTCCGGTTCAATGTTCCGATTCATCTTGCAGGAGCTTTTGCATTCTATACTACCTTTACGCCATTGCCTAATTTCTCAACGTCGGATGTCCCAACCCCTCAGCCCACGAAAACACCCACCTACTATATCGATGTTGAACCTAAGCTCACCCTTGGTCAGACGATATTGCCATTGAACTCACTCTCTATGTTCTCCGTCGTGTCAAAATTCATGGGCACTTATCCCGATGATTGGGAGCGACACTTGAAGGGTATTGGGCAACGGAATTACAATATGGTTCATTTCACGCCTTTAACGGAAAGAGGAGATTCGAATTCCCCATACAGCATATACGATCAACTCAGCTTCGATCATATCTGCTTTCCAAATGGCGAAGAAGATGTTGCTACAATGATAACAAAGATGGAAAAGGAGAATGGCCTTTTGGGGTTGACGGACGTGGTCTGGAACCATACTGCGAACAATAGCAAATGGTTGGAGGAGCATCCAGAGGCTGGATACAATATCGAAACTGCTCCTTGGCTTGAATCCGCTCTGGAGCTCGACAGTGCTCTGTTGAAGTTTGGCAACGAACTGGCAAGCTACGGCCTACCAACTACCTTGACAAGCATGGACGACCTTAACATGCTCATAGCTGGCGTGAAAGAGCATGTCATCAAACCTCTCAACCTCTGGCAGTACTACGTCGTTGACGTGAAGCAAGATGCTGAGCGAACCATAGAAGCTTGGTCTCATGCACGAATAGCAATTCCGGATCAAGGATTCAACCAGGAAATTGGCGGCTTAGACGGCGTAAAAGACTGGTCATTGAGGCAAAAAGCAACATTTCTTCTTGAAAACGGTTTTGTTGGGGCCAATGAAATGGGGCCAAGGTTTGGACGCAGTATTGATGCTTGCGTTGGTGCTGCTCTTCTCACTGTGCTACATGGTCGCTTTGAGCCGGGAACGTCGGACAAGCATGCTGCCACTCGATCCATAACTGACATTCTTAACGAATTGAATGCGCTGTTCTATAAAGACTATAATTCGGATGTCGAGGTCATACAAACACAACTTGTAGACCGTATCAAATATGTTCGTTTAGACGACCATGGGCCTAAATTGGGCGCCATTGGTCCCAAGAGCGCTTTAATAGAGTCCTATTTCACGAGGCTACCATCAAATGCAACAACCAGGAAGCATAATCCTAAGAGCCTTTCTTTGGTTAACAATGGCTGGATATGGGCTGCCAATGCTCTTAAGGACCATGCTGGCTCAGACTCCCGTGCCTATCTTCGTCGAGAAGTCATTGTTTGGTCTGACTGCGTGAAGCTGCGGTACGGTAAGACTCCAAAGGATAATCCCTTCTTGTGGCAGTTCATGACGGACTATACTCGTCTCATGGCCAAATATTTTGCCGGCTTTCGAATTGACAATTGCCATTCGACTCCATTGGTTGTTGCAGAATATCTTCTGGACCAAGCACGACAGGTCAGACCGAATCTTGCGGTCTTCGCTGAGCTTTTCACTGGTTCGGAAGAAATGGACTATTTATTTGTGAAAAGACTTGGAATTAGCGCCCTTATCCGGGAAGCGATGCAGGCTTGGAGTACAGAAGAAATTAGCAGGCTTGTTCATATGCATGGTGGTCGACCAATTGGTAGTTTCGAGGTTGACGAAATCTCCCGTAATGAAGGCCCTCACTCTGTTGTGACGAATGGGAGTAATGGAAAGAGGGCAGCAAGTGCAGAGCGAGCTCATCATATCAAGCAGAGCCCCGTTCATGCACTCTTCATGGACTGCACCCATGACAATGAAGTACCTGCACAAAAGCGCGATGCGAGAGATACCCTTCCTAACGGCGCCCTCGTCAGCATGTGCGCCTGTGCTACTGGCAGTGTGATGGGTTATGATGAGATATATCCCCGTCTCCTCAATATTGTCCACGAGAACAGACTCTATACCTCCAAGTCATCGGAAGGCAATGTTGAGATTGGAGGTGGGATCGGCATTGGTGGGATTAAAAAGTTGTTGAACAAACTACATGTACAGATGGGCCAGGACGGATATGATGAGACTTTCGTTCACCATGAAGGCGAATATATTACTGTGCACCGTGTCCACCAACACTCACGGAAAGGCTATTTCCTGGTCGCGCACACAGCCTTCCCAGGATACGGTAACGGCCATGGAGCCCTGACGCCAGTTCATCTTGGTGGCACCAGAGCCAGGCTTTTGGGAACTTGGTCACTCTGGGTTGACGCATCAGACTCAACGACTAAGGAGGTCTGTGCCGAAAAATACCTTCTCAAGGGGCTTCCCAGCGAGGTGTCAGATTTTAAGGAGGTGCAAATCCATACAAAGGGCGAGGAAACGGTTATTCTCGTGCCTCCAAATTTCGCTCCAGGTACTATAGCGCTATTCGAGACCTCGATGCCTAATGCCGAGCATTCGCAAGGACTCGATTCCTTTGTGACTAGTGGAGCCAAAGAGGCATTTGCGGACTTAGATCTGGTGGACCTCAACTTCTTCCTATATAGGTCTGAGCCCGAAGAGCACGACTTTCTTGGGGGCTCAGACGGCGTCTACAACATTCCAAACTATGGTGCTTTGGTATACGCTGGCTTACAAGGATGGTGGAGTGTTCTCAAAAGTGTTATCAGGGACAACAATCTTGGTCACCCTATCTGCAATCATCTGCGAGAAGGACAATGGGCTCTAGACTGGATTGTGAGCAGACTTGAGCGTATTGCCAAAATAGCGTCACGCCCTTCCCTAGACAAGTCTGCACAATGGTTCAAGAAGCGCTTTGCTGCTATTAGAAAGCTGCCAAGTTTTCTATTGCCTAGATATTTCGCCTTGATCATCCGGACTGCATACCATACTTCCGTAGATCGAGCTATGGAGTTGATGAGCGATAACATTAAGCATGGTCAAGCCTTCCTACAAAGCCTAGCCTTGGTTAGTGTTCAAATGACAGGCTATATGAAATCTGCTTCATTGTATCCTTTCAAGAGCGTTCCGTCTCTGGCCGCCGGTCTGCCGCATTTCACGCACAGTTGGGCACGCTGCTGGGGTCGTGATGTTTTTATCTCCCTCAGAGGCTTGTACCTTGCCACTGGGAGATATGGGATTGCGCTGGACCATATCAAGGCCTTCGCAAGCGTACTTAAGCATGGCATGATACCGAATTTATTAAGCGACGGCAAGCTGCCCAGATACAACTCCAGAGACTCCATCTGGTTCTTCTTACAAAACATCCAAGATTACTCGACAATGGTCCCCAATGGCCTGGAAATTTTGAAAGAGAAAATTCCCAGGCGCTTTCTACCCTATAATGACACCTTTTTCGAGTATGATGACCCACGAGCCTATTCAACGGAATCGACCATCGAAGAGATTATTCAGGAAGCACTGCAAAGACATGCCACAGGTCTTTCCTTCCGAGAAGCAAATGCCGGCCCAGCCTTGGATGTGCAGATGAAATCGGAAGGTTTTCAGCTTGATGTAAGAGTGGACTGGGATACAGGTTTGATATTTGGTGGAAATCAATTCAATTGCGGCACCTGGATGGACAAGATGGGTGAGAGCGAAAGAGCTGGGAGCAAGGGCATTCCCGGGACACCAAGAGATGGTGCTGCCATTGAGATCACTGGCCTCGCATACAGCACGTTGAAGTGGGTTTCGCAACTCCATCGAGATGGAAAATACAAGCTGAGCGGCGTCAAGAAGTCTGATGGGCGGAGTATTTCCTTCGAAGATTGGGCGTCGAAAATCCAACATAACTTCGAGCGGTGCTACTACATTCCAAGTGATCGAAATGATGATCCGCAGTATGATGTCAACCCAGCAATTGTTAACCGCCGGGGCATCTACAAGGACCTTTACAAGTCTGGCAAGGAATATGAGGACTACCAGCTCAGAGCCAACTTTCCAATCGCCATGACTGTAGCTCCTCAGCTTTTCACTCCGAATAAAGCTCTCCACGCTCTGGAAATGGCCGACAATATTATTCGTGGACCAATCGGCATGGCAACTCTTGATCCTTCAGATCTCAACTACCGGCCATACTACATCAATTCTGAAGATTCCGACAGTTTTGCCACATCCAGAGGGCGTAACTACCACCAGGGTCCCGAATGGGTCTGGCCTACTGGCTACTTCTTGCGCGCTTTACTCAAGTTCGACTTGATGCGAAGAAACACAAAAGAAGAGAGAACGGAGGCGTTCCAGCAGATCACACGAAGGTTGCATGAGTGTAAGAAAGCAATCCAAGAAAGTCCATGGGCTGGCTTGCCAGAGTTGACCCAAAAGAATGGGGAGTTTTGTGGTGATTCGGTAAGTCTAGTGCAGTAGGACACCGCTCCAAGGGAAGTCACTGACGTATTATAGTCACCAACCCAGGCATGGTCTGCAGGGTGCCTTATAGACCTCTTCTACGACGCCCAAGAGCTGACAGTTGAAGGTTAATGTCTAACATGATTCATGAGCATGGTGTGTTGGAAGCGCAGAGCGCTCCGACGATAGCCATTAGGAGGCACTGTACATAGAAGCAATTCGTATGCTCCCACATCAGCCTCTGCATAGAATATCGCAGTCCCTATCATTGATGGCATAAAAGGTACACGAGTGCGCTTCTCGTAATCCGACGTAACCGGTCCTAGACAATACTACCAGCCTCAATGCCATGAAACACATAACCGTCTGCTTGAATTTCCAGCGGTAAGTTGCACAGTCGTCTAAGCCTTATTGCTTGCCTTCGTTACACCCACCTTCACACCTAGTCAATGCCCAACCCCTAAGGTATAGTGAATTGAGCAAGAGCAGCCTTGCTAAAAGCTGTAAGTAAACTACAGGTGAGATGCCGTGGCAAGTTAATGTTATATCAAGACTAGGTACTTTCGAGGTTTCCTTAGCTGATTACATGATACATACAGACAACATTTTCAATGATTAGTATAAAGTCCCGCGATACTTCACAGCCAGACTATTGGAGAAACTCAGTATGGCGATGACAAGGCTTCACAGAATTATATTGTCGTTCTTAATATTTGCCTTTTCCAATTAGGCTATGATAATTACGTAGACGTGAATCCTTTATTCTCAGGTCAGATATACATACCATACCCACTGCTCAGACCCTGCCACTGTCCCTAGCAAGTCGCGAACCGTTTGATCTATTGTCTCAAGCCATCATCGGCGGATAATACAAAACGGGCAATCCTGGCCTTATCATTATTCTTGTTAGACCACCTCCTCACATCGCCATTCCAGTCCTTGTAATACTTTTTCCCAGGCCCCGAACTCATCTACGCTGACGGGTTGACATGCTTCATTAAGTATATCAACGCTTTGGCTTCCAGGGTTCTGTTGTTTCTGTTCTTTGACGTTAATGACTTGCTATATTATCCGTTGACCAGACCGCCTTTCTTTCATTTTCGGGTGGAGGGGAAATGGCACAGCTGAGCGCTGTAGTGTATGCGTGTGTATCCGTGGCAAACTGAACATAGTCACTAGTATAGATCCATCCAGACGGCTTTACGATGCATGTAGGTGTCCGACGGATCTATGAAGGTGGCTCGAATGATCCGTCAGAAACTGAATAGCGGGTCTTGGCTTGGTAAATGTTGTTGTACGGTATGACGCTGCACTGGTCATGATTAAGTTGGGCCTTCCAAGAAATCGCTTGTCTGTATCTGTGGAGAGCTTGAGGTCACATTTTCAGGCCCGTGATTTCACTAGAGACTTAGCAGGCATAGAGTAATTATTAAAGTTCCGCCAATTGATGCAGTTGCAAATTAGAAGATGTTATAGTGTCCTATTGGCGACTTTGCCACAAGGCGGTACACAAGAGTCCCACTAGTCGCGGTCAGGCTCTAAAATGCTAGTTGATAAAGAAAGTACTAAGATTGTTCAGCCATGGCCTCAGATTATGTTGAATAAGTTGACTAAAGTCTCCATGTTTCCCATGTGCTAAGGCGGTCAATTGGAACCAGGTGGTTATGTATAGCATCGCTGAAACTGTTATATACGTAACGCTCTTAGATACATTCACGATCGCAAGACCTTTCAGCAAATATATGATCATCATCATCTCGTATGTACACCGATGCGCTCACAGCCCCGGACATCGCCGTTCGAACCCTCTCCTTAAGCACCGAGCTGCTTTGATCTTGCGTCAGTATAGAGGTACGTTGCAGCGCCTCATTGCGAAGAAGAATCGCAATCAAAGGAACAAGCAGGTAGTGAGCTCTTTCCACTGCATGAGCAAGCAAACGCGTGAAATATAGGAAGAGGTGCTGAGCCGCCCGTAGTCTCCGGTATCAGGACGGTATAGTCTGGATTCGCGGGTTGGTTGCAAACTTCGCCCTGAACTTCGCCGGTCGAGTTGACAACTACGTGGCCCTTGATCTGGAGCATCGATGCAGAGAAGGCCATACCGCAAACATAGCCGCTTCCATCGGGACAGGTCACGGTGACGGTTTCGGTGGTGGATGTAGTCACAGTATAGTAGACACCGCCAGTAATGCCCGCGTCGAGAACTTCCGCAATGGTCACGCCTAGTGATGCGCCAACCCCCCAGGTGACTCCATATGAGTAGCCTTTGTTCAGCGAAATGGAACAGCCTGATAATGGGGTTAGGAGCGACAAGAAGGCTCTCGGGGACTCGATATTTGACTAACCTGCAGTCCCGGCAGTGCAAGTACCTCCCACACCGTGGACTGGGCCTGGAACGTCCTTGGTCTGGCTGTCAATATGGACAGAAGTCGTACAGGCAGCCTGTATTGGACCGATAGGACTCGGGTCAGGAATCGCAACAGGATTCGGAACAGGATTTGCAAGACCGAGAGGTAGGGTTGCACAACCGAGGAGGAGTAGGTTTATAAGGAAAGCCATGTCAAGGGTATGAGAAGGCTTGTGAAAGAGTCTGGAGGAATAGAGAGGGTCGATCTGTGGTAACGGAGAACAAAAGGCAATGACTTCGGAACGTTACTACCCTTTTGAGAAGTGTAGGTCATACAGCAAATAGGCTTTGGAAAAAGTGCCATTCTTATACAGCAGAAGGGCAGCCAAGACGCTTGATCGATGGGGTTGGATCGATACTCTGATATCCATATCACTTGTTCTTTGGACCAGTCTGCCTTGCACGGAGGCGGCGTAGGGAGGACGTCTGGTGACACTGTCCTTGCAATTGAGCGAGCCGTGAATGACGTAGAATGGCGCGTAACGAGGAGTTTTTGTGGTGATTCTCCTAGCAGTAGAGCGAGCCGTGAGAGGGCGCCATCCAGTTCTGGTCTTCATTGCGGGATCCAACACAGATTCTTGTATATTCAAGGCCAGGCAAGGAATATCAGTGGTTTGCTCATCCGTACTAATCTAGTCTCATACGACTCATCACATTTTGATCTACCTAGAGACACAAGGCTTGAGTCCATCTTACACTAAAGGACATTCGTAACGTAGGAGCAAAGACTATTGCGTCCAGGGGTCATCGTGAATCAATAAAAGCGGAATAAGCGTCTTTCTAGGTATAACTTCACGGTAGAGTATCTACCATGACGGGCAAATAGTGATCCTTGATGGCATCGAGTATAGTTGACGCGCTATCTAATCTCCTTGGTCCGAAACCATCAGCCGATGTCTTAGATGAGACGTGAGAATTGTCTCGTCTAAGGAGAGCTTGATGCTCAGAAGATCTTCGAGGCTGTAGTACCCGCAATATGCTAATGTCGCACGAGTTGGGTAAAGCACCTCAAGCCTGCCGGCTAGTTCTTTTGGATACCCGAATGTTTCTTGGCTTTATTGCAGGTGGTGCAAGTCATACGCGTATGTCAAGCATTTCGATACGAGCTTCGAACTTTGCAGAATACATGCTTACTGGGTTGGTAAATTCAGCGCTTCCAATGGCTGTAAACCAAGCCATTCAGGCACTCACGGAGAAGCTTTGCTAATCTCCTCCACGAATAATCGCCAGACGTGCTTCAAACAGAGTTGTGTGAATCCAATCGTAATCATTGCATGGCATTCTCACAGGCCGTTTCAGCGTAGTTAGACTTCAGCATCACAAGGATTGACCGTTGTCCGCTTATACTCGCATCTAATGGTACGAGGTTCGATTCCGACAGTTGTAGCGGTGACGTTGGTTTCTTTTTGACAGGGCCACTAGGAGTAGAACCTAATACCGTCGCTCCACGGCTACTGTGCCATATCACTAAAAGGCGGCAGCCTTTCCAGATAGAGACCTACTTGCGAGCGCCTCCAAAGACGTGAACCAGTATCAAGGCTTGGAAGTTCGGAAACGAGGCACTATGGTTTCACAGATGTCATGCTTACAGCTTAACCCTATATTGTGGTTCATCGCCAGTTGAAACACTGCCACCAACAAGAGCCCATTCGATCCGGGCAGAAGATGAGTCCACTAGGATACGTTGATGCAATTCCTTTAGAGAACATGGTGCACGGGTTGGACTTCTAGTATTCCATTGTCACAGCAAGTATGGTTGATATCATATTTCTGATAAGCTGGGTTGATGAAGCTGAGTGAGGAGGTACGAAGATCGGTAGATACCTGAGGAGTCATAGGTTCGCAAAGGTTCATGTCAATCGTATAGCTAGGTATGTTCGACAGGTCTCTCCGGTCGTTAATCAAAATTCGAGATAATGATTTGTAGAACAAATCATGGCGGTTCCAAAACAGGCCCAATCTCAAGGATATGATAAGAAAGTGAAGACGTTATGGCCTGCTCCAAAATCCAGGCAAGATGAGCCTTAGTCCTATCGGCACCTCACCCGGAGCAAGCCTGGCAGCCATCTCCCTGTTTCGCAATACAGCACGTGCGACATTGATGCTAAGTCCCTTAAGGAGTCCCTAGAGCCGATCCCCTAGGTGATAAGGTTGGTCCCCAGAGCCGGTCTCGGATGCGCCGGGGAGGACCAGCTCTAGGACCTCTTTAGGGGGTTATCGGATTTTTTCTGGGCATCAGCCCTACAAGGTCATACGGTCACCGAGTCGTTGAACGTGAAGTCTCGCGGTTTAGCAACCAGCCCAATATCTCTTGCACAAGGCAAAATTTTCGAGAATTGGAATGACTTGTCGAAAACGTAGCCGGGCATGCGTGCAGATGGTCTCCCTTATTGCCAGAAATGGCCTCTGTCCCACCCAAGGCTGCTTTGTACTTAGTGGCCTTTAGGATAGGACACCACTCCGAATAGGTAGAGACGTCCTATTTTTAAGGCAGCCCTCTGCACAGCCTCCAGCCAAGCCTCCTCAGCCTCACTGTCTTCGTATTTTCAGGCATCATAGAGCAGATACTTAGTGGAAAAGTCTCTGCAATTTTTGTGTTGCTTATAACTAATGATTCTCATCGAAGAAAGCGTTGTGAGATCAAAATCTATAAACCTGGAGCTAATAGAACTACCTGCCAAAAATTTGGCTCATCTGGGCAGGCCGGCCTTCATCAGACGCCCTGATAGCATGATATAAGTCGCCCACTGGGCTTTGACTGAAGAGTCTTGGCTGAAGAGCCATCTATCCTTCTCGCGCTTCCATCGATTCGTCGAGTTCGCGCTTCACTCACCGAGCTTGAGGCCATATCTGTATCACCTACCATCAATCGAATCCGTTGCCCGCGTCACTATGGCTACTCAGACTCAGACACAAGAAGGTGTTGAGCATGATCAGCCTCGCCACAGGCGTCGCGCTAAGGAAAGACCAGATGCCTTGGAAAACCAATGTTAGCATGTATATTTATCTCTAACATTAACTCTGCTAAGGCCAAGTAGTTTCTAAGCTTCCTGAGACAAAGTCGTATACACAACAAAACAATACAGGCTCAGATACGCCAGTCTTAGATTCTGACCCCGACTCGACCCTTGAAGAAGTTGCTAAAGCCTTCGCAAGAATGGACAAGGCTATATGTGGGTACCTTGTCGAAGCTTGTAGGAAACTCAACCAGGAAGAATTCAATCTCCAAAGCCTGGCCCTAGTTCACGGATGCTTAACTGTGTCTGATTGGGCTGATAAAATCGAAAGGGCAGAAACAAAGTTCAAAGTTGCCTGCATCGAGGGTTTCGAAAACACGAAGGCGTACTTCAGTAGCAAAAGCAATGGCGAGTTTTGGGCTGCGGCTGAGGTTGTTTTCAATCAAAGCATGAACCAAGCCCGTTATGGCCCTCAGTCAGGACCGGTATCTACTGCGGCAGATTTACTACACGAGTTGAGTATTTACAGTAACAAACGCTCTGTGCTCATCGCCGATCTATTGCCGAAATTAATAGAGCTGAACCAATTTGATTTACAAATGCAAGCAGTCTTTCGCAGGAGATGGACTAGCATTGACTCAATAATGGACGGCTGGTACCGAGCCGATCGAAAGGACAGATGTGCAGTACCTCATTGGTAAGTCAAACTCGATTTCGGTTGCCTTTTGCAATGTTATCTGACGGAATATAGGGGGGAACTCTCCCAGATGTTTAAAAATAATGCGGTCAACCAAGAAGATCAACTGCCTGCACGGCTGAATGTACGTCCTTTCTTTGTGGCTACTTAACACCGAAGACTAGATTATTGATCATCTTGCAACAGCATGTTTCTAGTGCTCTGTGGCTCAGTCTCCTTGTCTTCCTCGTCACCGTCCCCAGTACTGCTCTAGGATGGCGATATTCACCTCACCAGCCAGGCACCACGCAAGACGCAGACTTCTGGTTCCTGATCCAGAGCTCATGCATGATGATCCTTAGCTTCGCATTATTAGCCATCCCTATCTGGAGGACCGAGACCTTCTCCGTAAAGGCTCGGTCCTGGGTATGGGGATTATTGATCGCTGCGTCGCTATGTGTGGCTTTATCACCACTTGTATATGTTTTCGGACCAACGGAATGGAGTCAATTCATGAGTATTGTTTCTGGAATTGTCCAGGTGTTTTTGACGTTACAGATTGCCCTTGTTGCTGATAGTGCGGGCCAAGGAGGCAGCAAGAGTGGGAAGAAGAATAAATAGGGAGCATCAGCGGTGGACGCCATGCGTATAGGGGGCCCAATGCGGCGAATTTGGGATTTGGCAGAGTGTCTAAGCAACTAATGGATCTATAAGGCGTTGATTTTCTGGATAGTGGCACTGGAGTTGTTTCATAAGATAGTTTGAGGGATTGTCCGTGCAATTCCCGATCGTGCAGGCAACCTGGACGAGAAGAGTGGGAAAAGGGTAAATAATGTACAAGTCACGGCGTATATCATACATAAAGAAGCACTACGATCTAGTATAATTTCTGAACAGCGGATCGATTGACCAACCCGCTAGGATGTTAATGATATCGTCACATCAAACGCCCATCACGTACTGAGCGTCGTACAGCAAGCAAAGTGTACCAACCGCCAAAGGCATGTTTTCCGCAAAGATTCAAAACAGCATTTCAGCTGGTATCGGCTTTCTATGCCTTCCCTATACCTCTCATCATACTATCTCCCAACACTCGGCTTAAACATATGGTTGATCAACTGAAATTTGCAACCACTCTAGAGTGTCACCAAAAACTCACCTCAAGGCTATCAAACCTGCTATATCCCCCAAACAAATCTTCAATCCATCCCCCTCTGCAAACTCCCACCCCCAGCTCTCCGCCACCGCGTTTCAAAAATTATTCATCTCAAACCATTCCACGGAAAATCGGAAAGTATCAAGATGCGCAGAGCTATCACTTCAGACCATCGTTGCAAAACTCTTGATAATGCTTTTCGACAACAAGATTTTGAAAGAACAGGCGTATGTATTCACGCTTTGGAAGTATACCTTCAGGCTCTGGTCATCGAGGAAGATTCTAGTGTTTGATGGAACTTCATGGACCTGCTTTAGAGATGTTTTCAATAACAATATTTGTGACTAGTGATAGGATGGGAGGAATGAGGCTCCTTCAGTGCGGTCTAAAATGGGTAAACCGATTAGACTTGAGCGTGGATATCTTTTCAGTGTCTGTCCACGGTACCAAAGAGTACTTGATGTGGTATCTTGCTGCTCGGAGGCACTACTGGATCTGAAGCCTTTGCGCCATTCTTTCTCTATATACATGACTTCTGCTACATCGTCTTACATATGGTGATGTATATAGTCTCTTAATTGTGCCCGCCATGGAATGGGGAAAGAGATATACATTCACAAAGATTGAGAATGTCATAAGACGTGAAACTTTCCAACACTTGACCCCTTGTCCGGCGTGATCCCTTGTTCAAGCTCAACCTTGACCGTACCCAAGGCGTTGATCTCCTGTTGATCAATCATGGAATTAGTACTGTCGCCTTCATACATCACCCCTCCGCAATCGGCTTTTGCCATTGCATCCACATCTGCTCGTTTCTTCTCTCCGGTAACAGGGTTCCACTCCCATCCATTCCGAAGCCATCTCCAACGCAAATACGCGCGCAGCTCCTTGTCGAGCGGTAATACCCTTGCCCATTCTTTCACTATGTCGGCTTCTTTGGCTTCTGGTGTCAGCTCTTTGGGCAGCCCAGTGGGTAGACCACGGAGCTCGTCGCGACAAAAGATGCGCCAACTATCGATTGCGTACCCACCGACGCCAGGCAGTTGACCAATTTCCCAGCCGACACGCTTGTCGTCCTCATCAATGACTTCACCTGTTTTAATGTCTTTTCCGTCGCCTTTCCTAGGATAGTGCAGAACACGGTATCGCTTTCCCTTCTCTGGAGGTCGCTCTAGCCAGGCCTTGGCAAGATTGATACATGTCGCTGCACGCTGATTCTGCAGACCAAGACATTGAATGATGTCCACCACATCATCCAAATTAGCTGCTGCGAGATCTGCTGGAGTGGGATAGCTTTCCATGAGCTCGTAGAAAATCGGCAAGGCCACGTGGCCGCGCGTCTCATTCAGGAAGATGACTGCAACGAGCAGGCGAAATGGGTCATGAGCAAGGGCTTCCTGGACTAGGCCGAAAGAGTTGGCCTGAACAGGCGGGAAGGGGATACAAGACACCTTGTCACTGGCTTTGGGATTTATGGTAGACGGGCTAGGAAAGTAAGGAGATTCAGTCTTCTTAATCGTTTTCTGAACAGACTTGACAAAGTATGGTGATACAGTCGTGGCGGTGATCTTTTGTTTTCTTGTCGGTGTGGTCGTGAGTTTTCTAGTGTCTGGCTGCCTGACGAATTCCTCGGCATCGTCATGGAGGTCAAGTCGCTGATGTTGTGTCAATGAAAAGGTGATTGGTGAATCTTTCCGTCCGCTAGGTGAAGGATCCGGAGTGGGATATGCACTCTTCTTTGATGGGGTAGAAGGGGATGTCAATGCTACCATCATATTGAAAGACTCGTCCAGGGCCTGGGCTAGTTGTTTGCACTGTTCTGACACACCCTCAACAGCAGCGGTCATGCTGACTGTATCATCGGATGGCAAAAATCATGTAGTTGATCAGATCCCTGTTGTACAGAACGTGGTGAGGGGTTTTCGTCAGGGATGTTTTCGCGACTGTAAGGATTTCGACGTGGGCCGCTCTTCGCATTTCCATCTCCAGAAGCCAGTTCTGGCATTTCATCTCTCCAAGCTTTCATAAGCTTCTTTACAGAGGGGTATCGGTATCTTATGTTCTTTTCGCTCTTCCTGCCTCCTTTAGTTCCGGGCTCCTGAGACTTCGCCGACTCCTTGAGATACTCCGTGTCACCTTCAGGCTCAATCCTCTCATCCCCGATGATCTCCAGCCGCTTCTGCCTTTTACGCTCCCTTTTCAAAGCTCTTCGAGCGAACTTCCCCTCATCGATCCTATCACCGGCCTGCTGCGCTGCACTTTTGTCGGAGAGCTCCAATGGTTTATGGGCTGATTCGTAATCACTATCCACGCCACCAGCTTTTGCTTTCCTCTTCTTTGATGGTGCATTCGTCCCAGCGCTCATGGAAGCAGCGTCTTCTCCAACATTAGTAGGGACATCGGGTGCTACTGGGGTCTTATCGCTGCTGTCTACTTGACGAATCGGTAGATCTATAGCCATAGACACTGCCGCTGTAGACACTGCCGCTGAATCATCCAGACTCGATAAAGTCTCCAAGATCAACCTAGAGTCATCGATCTCACCTTCAAATGAAGAACTGTCGCTATCATATTGTTCCTCCCCACAGAACTCTCTTGCCTTAACCACATGTCTCCTGGCCTCAGATTTCCTAAGCCCAAGGCCTCTAGCGAAATCATACACATTCCGCTCAAACTGCCTTCGCTCCGACTTCGAAAATGTAGCCAGCGACTTCTCGAAGAATGGATGTTTTCGAATGTAGTGGTTCATTTGCTTTGTAATTGAAGGTTGGGTGTGGCGGTTCTGGATGCTCTCTGCAAGAAGGTTAGCCCTGTGTTCATGCCCCTTGATGAATGGGGAGGGAAGCTCACTTGGAACATTTTGTATTGAAGCTGCCACTCTCTTAGGCCTCAAAGCATCCTGAAGTCTTTGGCCATGCTCAGCGATTTCATTATACCTCATAGCTTCCTCCTGGGTAAAGCCTCCTAGATCAAATTCGTCGAGGTCAACTTCATCACCGCTGGAAAGTAAATGCAGGTCTCTCTCAGGAGTAGATAAGCGACCTAGATCCTGTCCCATGAGTCCTGGGTAAAGGAAGCCGATACCCTCAGGCTAATTGGAGGTGATGTTGTTGAGATTCAGAGGCTGATTATCGGGGACAGCGCTGATGCAGTAGAGAGATTGACCTTGTAAGGGATATTACAATATACTGATATGCATACTGGGACGCGAGGGATTCAAGGTAGACGCGGATTGATTGTGTGCAGGGGTGAAGGCGGCCGACTCGTGGTGGTCTCGGCGCCGGCTTAGGCGGTGATTAGCACTAGCTCTAGGGTGGCTCTAGGGCCTCTCGATTACTTTAGGGGTCAGACCTGTTACGGCCATACCATTAATCCTCAATTTTTATCATAACCTCTGTATGCGAACAAGGATAAGGGAAAGCACAAGCAGTGCTTACAGTCTTCTCTCACATGTCGATGCTGATGTGTTAGACTGTTCAGCAGCACGTTGCTGTTCGTTGTACAGAGTGTAGCTGATCTAGCAAGATCGTAATGGGTCTGCTTTACGAATATGAACGCTGTGGAGGAAGCCCCATTGACAATGCATTTAAGCACTCCTGAACAACATTCTACGTGTGCAACCATTGCATACTTATTTCTAAGCTGTATTCAGTCTTAGGTTTGAACGCCACTGACACCGCTAAGTTAACGTCCAGCTAGAGTCCACCGAGCTGCCCCGCGCCTTTCAGCAAGATAAGTAAACGATGCATCAATGCCTCCTGGAACTCCTCCCAATTCAACTCTCCAGCTCCTACCAGCTTGACCTGCACGAGATTCCGTGTTGACAAGACTATTCCAACGCAGACAAGCAGACAATGCCACCGGATCCTGACCTCGAGGGCCGCGATGCCCCTCCCCCTAGACGGTCCTCTTTCGACGGCCCCCCTCCCCCAAAGTTGGTCAAATTCAGGAACTTGACTGGCATTGATACGCCAGCAAACATCATAAAGGACTATCGTCAGCGACCCGCCAAAAACGTAGGCATCTACTCTCGCGTTGTCTCCGAGGAGAGGAAAACCCAGGTCCAATACTACTTCATGGCATCCATTATCGAAGCTTCCTTCCTCAGCCAAATCGTCGTCGCTGCGACGCTGACTGCGCTCGGTGCTGCAGATGCCTCGTATATTGCCATTACAATTCTTGGAAGTGTCAATACAGTGATTGCAGGGATACAAACATACCTGAAAGGGCAAGGGCTGCCAAATCGGCTGAGGCAGTACGAGTTCGGGTTGAGAAAGCTCAGAGAATATATTGAAGATCGCGAAAGGGACTTCAGTCACGCTGATTGCCCGCTGAACGTCGATCACGAAATCGCCGACATCGCCGCCATGTACAAGGCTGTGAGGCAGACTGCCGAGGACAATACCCCAGACAATTACCTCCCCATGGCTGGAGCGGGAAAGAAACTACTCGGCGAAGTCGCCGGTAGGTTCACTGGGAAAGAGAACACCGGGCTCAGCACCGGACTACTATCTGCTTCCCCCGAAGAAACAGCACCAGAAGCCAGTTCCTCGAAGCCTACCACCGCGCCAGACACCCCAGAGCAGGCCAATGGTAGTAAACCCCCTTCCGAGCCCGGCGCGACGGATCAGCCCAATCATGAAGCAGAAGAGCCGACAGCTGTGCCAGGCGCAGTGGCAGCGACAAGCTCGACGCCTAATGAAGACGGCGAGACGGAGGAAACGCCGCTGTTGCAACATGATAATAAAGCTGGCGCCGCAAAGAAATGATATCATGCGAAGCTGAGGACGGTTTGTTGCTCGCGAATGCACAAATGGTTGGCAACGACAATGTGATCGATTGTATACTTTTAGAACAGGGTGTGGATTGAATGCATAAGTATACCCTTATATTTTCCATATCTTCCATACTTCCTTTCCATACTCTGGGGCCGAACAATGCCAGACTCTGGAAGTCTGACCTACTGGAGTGATAATCTAGATCTGAATAGAGCTAATGCGAGAGTAATTGAGAGATACAAAGTGTCGCAACGGCAGCAATTCACATGCTGACATGAATATTAACCGATGGTTTTAATCCAGCATCATATCTGTTTGCGGATTAGTATTCAATCGTATTAGTGTTCGATTCCTAATGGCGCTGGTACAATGGTGTAGCGGTTATGTATCTTTCTATATCCATAATTATCTGCGAAACTCCCCAATTCAAGAGCATAAATCCATATTTGGATAGTCTGAACTGAGTCAAGGTGAACAAGTACTTTGCTCTGTATAACCGGCTCACCTCATGATACTGTAAACGTCCCTAATTTAGCACTATTTATCTATAAAATCATGTCTCCTGAATGATGGAATAGGCACCAAGCACACAAATAGAAGTTTGAAAATCATTTGAAGCATTAGATATATTCTATTGAGCTAGCTTGACGTCTAACATAAGATAGGTATACAATCTTTTCTAAAGCTCTCTAGATGTCTAACGGTCTACAACGTCTTCTCCTCGCTTTCAAAACAGCGAATCAGCGAGTTTCATCCACGCCATAGGCATGACTTTAAGGTATGTATCACTGCCCGGCCAGAGGCTTCAATCGAAATCAAGCCGTAAGCCCCCCCGAATCAAACTGTCTCGGTTCACCCACCGCTTCAAAAACACCATCTTGTATCCTAATCGCCTGTGCCGACGACCCAGCAGGGCCCCACGTAACATTATGTCCTTTCCCCCGCATCGATTCAATCGTAGCATTATCGTACTGGAACTCGAATGTGACTTGGTTAGGTAGTAATTGATCATGCAGTCGAGGCTGCTTTAGAGCCTCGTGGGCTGTCATGCCGCGGTCGAGAATGCTTAGTGCGTTTTGGATTACGGTCGTGATGATGCGGGAGCCTCCGGAGGCGCCGAGGACGGCGAAGAGGGTGCCGTTGGCGAATTCGGCTATGAGGGGGGCGATGGATGATAGGGGGCGTTTTTTGGGGCGGACGTAGTTGGTGG
>NAPT01000028.1:0-92233 GCA_002927785.1 Cladonia uncialis
GGGGTATGGGGGATTGTGGGGTATGAGAGGTTTTTTTGGGCTAGCTACAGGCGAGGATAATGATATTATGAGTTTGGGCGACGGGGGATGTGTAAGGTATGAGTATTGTGTTTGGAGTTTGGTTTTATTAGTTTTATTACTTATTTGTGGTTAGGGTTTGGGTCTGTGCATTACTTCTTTATATGGAATGCCGGCCTGTCTAAGCGTGACAATGGGAAATTCGACTCCAAGCTTCAGAGATCATAGGGGGATCCATATCACAGTCATGCCGTTCTCCGGTAACGTTACTTACGTACGAATTGAGAACATCCTGCTTTGAAAGGTCTGCGATTCGCCATCCGACTCGTAAAGCTTCGATTCTAGCAACTTCTAATAGATGTTTTTTTCTCTCTTCATCAAGGAAGAAAGCTCATGGCATCCTAAGCACGGTCTTATGGCCGGACTAAGGAAGTGCACTTAGCAATGTCCTCCTTCCATCACACCATACACATAGCAACCTCCCACAACCGAGAGGCTATTTGATCCCAGCTAGAAATAATCAAACAAATATTCCCCTTAGCCGAGATCATATAGTAATATTTAGAGTCCATATCCCCCTTCACCGGAACAATATCCGGCTTTCTCGAATAAAAATTCTTATACAACATCGCAACGGTAATATCAATAGTAACAATCTAAATATGCCTCCATGAACATCCCCTCCTCCCCTTCCCAAACGCCATGATCGCATAACTACCTAGTCTTCTGCTGTGGATTAGTCCAACCCTCCGGCAGGGTATCTAGATGGCGTATCGTCAAATTATAATAGATTCCACACATCGCAAGGGCCAGTGGAGGGGATGGGCAATCAAGAAGTCGCACTTTCATTGAGATCGATGATGGAGAGTGTCCATACTCGCCAATGGGGAAGAAGTCATCTTCCATCTCGTTAGTCCGTACAGGCCATCATTGTAAGGCATTGTTTCCGGGCCCACTACTTAGGCCAATACGTGCTTCAGCTGCATCAGCCCCCACATGTCGAGCTATTACTCTCTCGGCTTCCTGAGACACCATTGCCTTTTGTCCGCGTCGCTGTTGGAAGAGGCAATTCCACAAGTCCTCTTGAGCTACCATCTCGCCAGAACTTGATCCCTTGGCTAGCAAATTGGCAAGCGGTGCTTGTTCCAGTTCTAGGGTATTGGCTGCCTCGATTTTGCTTTCTAAATTTGTGTCGTCCCCTGTAGCGTCATCCGCCCCAGCTCGACCCATGAGTGCTTGTCGTCTGGCCACCGAGATGTCGTAGATCGATTTCTCTACCGTGCCATCCACAAGGTACATCCATACCGTTGTTGGCTGGTGCTGTCCAATTCGGTGGACTCGGGCGATGGCCTGCAGCTCGATAGCAGTGTTGATCAGCGGTTCACATAGGAAGACATGCGTGGCATTAACCAAATTTAGACCCGATGAATGTGCCCTGGCATGAAGGAAGAAGCATTCTTTCTGGAAGTCATTGTGAGCTATGGTCTTTTAAACTCGCAGGCTACCACTGTAGACTTACGCTTGGGTCATTCTTGAATCTCTGTATGTCATCCTTTCGATCAATGCCCGTGAAGCCAATCTTGAACTGACCAAATGCTCGGGCTAGGACGTCCAAAAAGTCCCTGTACTGCGAGAAAACTATAGATTTCGCACCTGGATCGTGTTCCCTAATCCATAAGATGTGCCGAGCTAGGGTGTCAATTTTCGTACCAAATGATCCATCCAAGTCGATGTTTTTGATCTCGTTCAGAATCGTATCGCGAATGCCTGAATAGATGGCAGAACCCGTGGAATCCTTTGTTACTCCTGGCTCTCTCTCTTTCGGCTGCATCTCTTCTTCCATGGTCAACTCTTGGGGCTTATATCTGGGTAGCGTTCAGCAATTCGCCCGATATGGCTTTTTGGGGGATCGCAAATTATACATACGTTATTTGATGGAAGTCATTCCTAGATAGATGCTTTTTACAAGTCGGGCAGTTCCTGTGAGTACCCCACCAGAGCCGAAGACACTCAACACAGTATGAATGTCCGCATGTAGTCAAAACACCGACTTCAAAGGGTTGTTGGCAAATTACGCACATCCTTTGGTCTTCGGTATTCGTAGCCTCTTTACGAAGGTGCAAGAGATAGCGGCCTCTTGACTTGAGTCCGTCTATGCGAGCCTTCATGTGGTATTCAGCCGCCACCTTATCAAGCAAAGTAACCGTCCGAGCTTCCTCAGTCAACTCTTCTTCGTAAGGCGCCACCGTATCGGAAATCGCCTGCAATTGTCGGTAGTACTCAAGTCTCAAGTTCATTGTATCCTTGAACACCTCAATCTCCCGGTCCAACCCCGTCACCGCCTTGGTCTGTTCGGTCGATATCTGATGGAGCTTTGTTAAAGCGGTGTTGACGAATATCATTTCGGCGGCTGCTCGAGAGTTGCCTCTCTCAACAGACCCACGGAGAGAAGTTTTGGCTTCACGAAGCTCTGTGATCATTCCTGGCAAGAGGTCAGCTCTTCTAAAATCTTTCAGTTCCACGTAGGATTCAACGATAACCCATACCTCTAACAGAGCCAAGGTCTTTCGGTGGTTTGAGTTTATTCCGAACCGAGAGTAGCTGCTTTAGTAGCTCAGGCGAATGGCCTTGTCCATCCTTAGCTTGTTTAAGGGCGACGAGCATCTCGTGTTTGATAAGTTCGTTTTCCTGGCCTGTCACAATGTCGTGCCGATCTGCTATGAGAGCCCTCAATGCGTCTACATACACGTAGACCTGTAGTAAGTGAGATTCAGTCAGCCTAATGAGCATGACGAGACTTATCTACGCGCGCATTGGAGCCAAATTTACAGCCCGCTACTGTTGGAACTAGCTCAAGGTACTAGATTGACAGGGAAAGTGAGGGGCTCTCATAGTAATACGGACGTACCTCATCTTGTTGTCTTGTTGATGTTTCGTACTCGTCTCCTTGGAGGTCTTTCTCTTGTTCATCAACAAGTGGCAGTAGCAGAAGTTCCAAAGTCTTCGCTCTCCATTCCTCGAGCTGCGTTGCTTGGGCCTTCATCACTGTGATCAAATTGTCCACTTTTTCATAGTGCATCCTCGATTCGATACCACCTCGCTCTTTCAATGGCGATATCTCCGGGATCTTGACCAACGATCTGTGCGTAAAGTTATCACTGAGTCGTGCCATCAGCGCTTCGGCCTTGTTGTGGGCCTCTCGCAGCAGCTCCTTGCGAAGGACTCGGGCCTTTTCATAAGTAAAATCTTCTATCCTCTCAAGTTCGTAGTATCTGTCTGAACCCGGTTTGACCAAAGCCTCATCTTGTCTGATTTGATAGTAAGCATTGGCAACGAAGAAGGTGCACATATGCTCAATCTCAAGAGCTGCACGCAGCCGTTGGCGATGAGGCCCGGTGCGAGTTATTGTCGCTGCATCGACGTCGTCAGACTCTCCAATCATCATTGGCTCCTCGGTCAGGCCCAATCTGTCAATCTCTGATTGCAAACGATCTCGACAGTCTTTGACTATCATCTGTGCTTCTTGCAGGGTTTCAGACCATATGTCTAGAGCCTCATTGCTGAGTCTTGCGTGTTCAAGGATCTGTCCCCGTCGAATTTTAGAAAGAAGGAATGTACGCTCTTCTGTACGAGCTGCGGTATCGTTTTGTTCTATCATGACCTCAAGGACTTCGTTCACTGTTCGCAGTGGGCCTTTGCCATTACCCAAGGCACGTCGATTTCGAGCACCAACCTCGGGATGTAGACAAGTTTGCCGAAGTCGGGCAAGCCAACTCCGCATCTTTTCAATTACAACAGGTGACTCAGGATCCCACTCGTCCGACGTTGGAGCACCATTAAGATCCAAGCCACAATCATCAGTCATCTGCCTGAACATTGTGGCATAATGCTGTTCCTCTATCTGGGTAAAGGGAACCGTAATAACAACCCTCGTCTGTTCTGGTAATTGAAGGTCATCCTTGATCTGGTCTTTCGTATGACGCAAAGCGAGTGTTCCGAAGATCTGTCTAAAAATGTCTCTATGGTGTGTAACAAGCCTATCCCATGACTTTATAGGAAGGTTACAATAAGGTTCGTATCTTAAGAAGTCAAGGAGTCCAAATAGGTCCCTCGAATCCTTCTTTACTGGTGTGCCGCTCACGCACCACGCGATTTCCCTGGGTATAAGTTTCGCAACTTTCGCGGCATTGCTGACGCCGTTCTCGACCATTTGAGCTTCATCCAAGATTACCCGCCACCAGGCGATTTGAGTCAATGGCGATAGCCGTTTCTCATATCTTCTTTCATGGCGAAGACCCCGATCAGGTGTTTCAGCATAGTGTATTTCTTTAGCGAGCACATTGTAGGTTGTCAATACCACATCATGCTGCATACACCGCATCCTTAAGTCTTCATGATCTCTCTTATCTGCCTCAACCTTAACGCCTCCATAGATAAGCACATTGAGGCTGGGTGCAAGGGTCTCAAGCTCCGTCTTCCATTGTTGCAGGATCGCCGGTGGTGTAATTATAAGCGTTGCGGACGACTGTGGCAGATTACTTAATTGTATGCGCGTGTTGGAAGGCTTGTGCTTGTGTAGGCATATTAATGCAATCATCTCAACTGTTTTACCCAAACCTGTTGTCCATTAGCGAGCGTCCTGGCAAATTTGCATGAATATAGGTTCAGACCCATTTCTTCCGCGAGTATACCGCCTTTTGGATGGGAACTCATCCTCGCCGGTAGGTGTTCGTCTGTAGTGAACATGCCTAGGAACTGGCTAACGAAACAAGGCCTCCCATCTGAATCAGTGGTGCTGAAAAATCCGTGCGAGGGTCCAACACGGTCTCCATGGGGCCCCTGGGCATTTTCGGCTCCTTCTCGCCACAGTAGCCACTGCAAAGCTCTCTTTTGGAAAGGATATAGCTGGCATTGAAGCTTTTCTATACCTGGATATTCCTGAACAGGGACATCTTTTTCCGGCACATGGACGCTGTCATAGAAGTCTCGGGGTGCCCAAGTCTCCGCAGCATCTGACTTTGTTTCCGGTAGGCAGATGTCAAAAATGTCATTTCTGGAGATACCTATACTCCCCGTCATATTTTGTGCATTTGGTACAAATACTTGGACAGAAAGATGCATGGTGGGGAGATATGGATCGTGTGCGAAGCCCAATGTCTGCGCGTCATGATCGAAGCCAAGAGATTTAGAAATAGCGAACTGGCTTCTCAACAGATCCCTTTGCGGACGTCGGATAGGATGGTCAATGGCTACCTGCAAGACCTCGAACGATTGAGGAGTGATGTTCGAGTGCACCATGTCATCGAGAAGGACTTCCCCTAGAAGAGTTGTAATCCTACACTGGTACTGGCCATCGGTATTTCTAGTAAAACTTTCAAGAAGAACAGGGTGCTGCTCTGTCCTCTCTTCTCGCCGCGGTTCTGACTTGTCTGAAGAAGGCGAAGGGTATGACTCGCTTGGACTTTTCTGAAATGCCTAAGTTCGTGTTCAGCCGACGAAGCTCTTCCAGCTTTTCAGGACCTCTCACTATGCTCAGATCGACGCGGGCCAGCGTCAAATAGTCATCTGGAGCTGCTGGTGGAAGGAGCACCTTTGCGGCGCTCCCACCACTTACTTTACGCCGCTTTCTGGGTGGCTCTGTAATTGTATTTGAGCGTGGAATGGATGGAGAAGTCCGTCCATCAAGAAAAGCAACGAGGGTTTCTGGAGCTTGTTCTGCGTAGCGATTCATTGAGTCAGAGTTCTATGTCGAACGCCAAGCAGAGGAGGACTGACCATCGAAGCGCAAGTGGACAGTGAAGCGATGCATGTTGGAGCAGGTAAGCCAATCAAAGCAACGTTACCAAACGCAGCAGTAGAATCAAACCAACGTCAAGAAATCTGAGTGGGGTGGCTGTTCAGAAGCTGTGGTCGCGGCGAGTGAGATGAAGAAAGTCATGGTAGCGAAGGCGGCACCTCGGCCTCCAAGGTCTTATCGATTAGATAAGGCAGGGCAGCTTCAGGCGCTAAAACCAGCACGACTTCAGGCACCCGTTCTCCATCCTCATCAACTGCCATTCGCATCCTGAGTCATATTTTCTAGTCTTGTTCTGTATGCCATTGGTCCTATTCAGAGCTATATAATTCTAGTTCTTTCTATGCTTCTAATATTGGTACAAGTCGAAGAGAAACTTCGGACATCTATCACCTGTCAATGCACCAACCCTGTCTATTCGTTTTTAACTCTATGTTCTACGGGCTTTGGAAGGTAGATCATCCGCTCAAAGAACTTCAGGACTTCATCAATAAGTCTAGACGCCGCGCATTAGCTCACGGAAAGACAAGGGAGTGAACATGTTTGACTTACATCACTGGAATACTAATGATCAGGACAGCTTGCCACTCCTTCCAGTTCAACGGTACTATAGAGAAGAGCGTCTGGAGGAAAGGCACATATAATAATGCGAAGTGAAGCACCATCGACAAAGTAATGGCATAGACAAGGACCATGTTTTCCCACAATGGAAGGGTGAGCAGAGACTCGCTTGATGAAAGCGCGTTCATGGCATTGAGCATTTCGATGACCACCAAGCTATGGTATCTGTCAGTCTCAAAACATAGAAATATCTAGCAAGACTCACATGGAAAGCGATATGGTAGATGCTGCCTTGGCGCTATCATTCGAGAACATCTCACAGCCGATTTGGGGAAATTGGGAGGAACACTGGTGAAAATGAGACTAGAGTATTGCCGTTAGCGCTTTAAAAATTCTTTGACATCTGGCGCCAGGACAGCTTACCAGTTGCCAGAAGGTAATATGAGGACCCTCTGCATAGAACATGAACCACCAAGCGTACCCAAATACTGTTGCTCCACCCACATAGGTACCGATGACCATATATCTGAAGAACAGCCATCCGCTTATCAAGGGTTCGTCGCGGCCCCTGGGTGGCCTTCTCATTACATCATGATCTGGAGGGTTAAATGATAGAGCCGTCGCTGGAAGACCATCGGTAACAAGATTAACCCAGAGCAATTGCACTGGTATCAGCGCTTCAGGCATGCCCGCTGCTGCTGTCAGGAATATTGAGACAACTTCTCCAATATTGGACGAGATGAGATAGCGAATAAACTGTTGAGTGTTGTTGTAGATTGACCTGCCTTCTTCCACGGCACTTTCGATCGTTGCGAAATTGTCATCTGCAAGGACCATATCCGCGGCAAGTTTAGCCACGTCGGTGCCAGAACCCATCGCAACACCAATATCCGATTTCTTGAGTGCAGGAGCATCGTTGACGCCATCCCCCGTCATGGCAACAACTTCACCGGCTGACTGGAGCAAATCCACAAGCTGAGATTTGTGGATGGGCTCTGTCCTGGAGAAGAGAGATGCCGTCGTAGCGGCTGCAAGCTTTTCTTTGTCACTCAACGCATCGAATTCTCTTCCGGTGTAGCTCTTTCCCTTGAGGTCCTCTTGATCCCCAAAAACTCCAATCTGTCGACAGATAGTTTCAGCTGTGTTCTGGTTGTCTCCGGTAATGACAACGACCCGGATACCGGCCTCCCTGCATTTACGAATTGACTCTGCAACCTCTGGCCGTGGCGGATCGAGCATTCCCACAAGACCGATCAGCGTCATGTTAGTCTCCAAGCGACTATACTCCTCTGTTGTCTTCGCGGTGCTTGTCAGAGGGTTCGAGCCGACATCGTCGACGTTAGCGAGCGCCATTACACGAAGACCACGATTACCATACTCAACCACTTCCTCAGAAATGAGACTTGCGAGCTTTGGGGTCAGCGCGACCTTTTTCGCTTCGCTTCCCAGAAGCGCGTGGGAGCATCGCTCTAGAATTGATTCAGGAGCCCCCTTGACAAGAAGCCGCTGCTTTCTACCTTGGTCAACGAGTACTGACATGCTCTTCCTGTCTCTGGAGAACTCATAAGTCGCAAGGAGTGGGTTCTTCTCCTCGTAGTATTTACTGATATGATGCAGTCTTTCCTGAATGGGCAGTCCTCGGCTTGACTGATTCACAGCTACCTCCGGGCTGCCAACCTTTTCGACGAGCACGCGAAGAGCTCCTTCAGATGGCTCGCCTACGTTGTTAAAGGTGCCATTCTTTTGATCGAAAGATAAGTGCGCTCCGTTACACAGTGCGGCAACTTCCGTCATTTTCATAATTATCGTAGAATTCGCGGCGAGATCATTCATGTACTTGCCATGATAAAGAATTCCGCCTTCAGGAGCAAAGGTGGTCCCTTGCACATCGAGTTCTTCTAGACCAGTCCCGGATTCATTGAAATGAACCATCTTATTGACGCTCATTTGATTTGTGGTCAAGGTACCAGTCTTGTCGGAGCAAATAACGCTACAACTTCCAAGGGTTTCAACGGAAGGGAGGCTTCGAACAACTGCGTTCTTAGCTGCCATTTTCCGGGTGCCTAGGGCGAGGCATGTGGTGATCACGACAGCGAGGCCCTCAGGGATTGCCGCTACACCAAGCGATACAGCAATCTTGAGATAGTATATCGCACCTTTCGCCCAACTCCCGTGGGAAGGGTCATTGAAATGCCGAATGTTGATCAGCCAGACAATAACACATATGACAGTAATGACCTTTGCCAGCATGTCTCCGAAGTCGTTCAGCTTCTCTTTCAAAGGCGTAGGTTCTGAAATTTGAGATGTGATACTCTCGTGGATATCTCCAATGGCTGTTGACCCTCCAGTCAAGACGACCAGAGCTGTAGCAGTGCCTGTGACCACAGTCGTGCCAGAGAAAAGCATATTGACTTGATCTTGCTTGACGGCACGAGAATCCTTAATAGCACTTGTATGTTTGCCAACGCTCTCACTCTCTCCTGTCAATATTGCTTGGTCGACGCGAAAGCTGTTGCTTTGAATGGACAAAAGTCTGCAATCCGCTGGTATCCGATCTCCCACTGCCACGATTATGACATCTCCAGGTACAAGGTCGTCCGCCTTTATACGCTTTACCGCACCATTTCGTACGACTTTTGCTTCGTTTGCGGAGTATTCTTGCAATGCTGCAATGGCCTTTTCTGCGCTACTTTCCTGAGAGACACCGACGACGGCATTGAGGACAAGTATTGTCAGGATCTTTTTAATAGTAAGTATAGAAAGCATAGGGAGAAAACATTTGGTTACTAACAACTGCCGGATCCACGAACGCTGTCCAGCCTTCTTCATCCTCGAATAGAGCCAGCACGAATGATATTGCTGCTGATCCTAGAAGTATAATGACGAGTTGGTCCTTGAACTGCTCAAGGACAAGCTTCCATAGCGGCGTAGGGGGATCTTCTGGCAACGCTATTCAGGAACGCCGTTAGCGCAGCCTGGCGTGATTTGAGATGTGGTGATGTACAGTACCGTTGGGTCCATACTTCACCAAGGCTCTCTTGACCTGTTCTTCAGAAAGACCTTGGGTTTCATCGACATGAAAATGGTCAAGAGCATCCTCAGTGGAGACAAGAAATGAAGCTTCCATATTGGCCGGCAAAGGATGGGTTGGCCGAGACTCTGCTTTGCAGGTCAGATGGTTCCAAAGAGAGAAATATAACAGTGGCGATAATTCAAAAGCACACTATTGTTAAAGAGTGACTCAAATATAAGATTGGTGGAGAAACAGAGGAAAGAGGTCGCCCGCGGGACCGTTGAATATATCTTGAGGACACTTCTACCTTTGTAATCATACATACGCTAAACCTAAACCTTATCTCCGGTGACAGGGGTCTCGCAGAGCCTCAAGCGCACCTCCAAACTCCTCTAACGGTATCAGAACTTACGAGCTACAGACTAAGGGTTTTCGCTCCAGCCTGGACACAGTGCTGCTAAATGGAGTCGACCTAACCATCAGTCATATTGGAGCAAGATGTGGTATCAGCCTTCGTGACTGATGCACAACGACTACTATGCGTAGTGTAGAGCCGTGATCACCAAGCGCTGACTATTTGAGCAAGCAAACATCATCTATGCAATCCACCTCTGTCGCCTTATCGAACCCCCTTCTCATCGGTAGGCGGCGATATGGTTGCTAAGCTCGGCTTTGCCAACTCGGCCGCCGAGGGTGGTGAATAATCTACAAACATTCATGCTAGCTAAACCGTCATGATGATTGGAGCTATGTGATCAAGGCCGGCTTGAAAGGCAATCTCACCACACAAATGGGTTTTGATGCGGCGTTGAGCCCGCCATTGCGATAACAGACAGCATATTCGAATCCAGATCATGGCGATGTTCCTATCAATGACCGTCATCCAGTTAGAGGTTACTTGACTTCATGACTGCTTAGGTATATAGGCTTCCTGACATTAGCAGCGAGAGACCAAATCTGTCGATTCAAGTCAAGAATTAGCTTTGGAAAGCGAATTCTATCAGAAGTTCATGGCTTAACAAAGCCAGCGAGCAGGCTGAGCGTACCTCGACGAATTCGGCACAGGAGAGCCCGGATAGCATACTTGAGCTGGCCGCTGATTTGTTGTAAAGCCTTCCTAGTTTTGCTATTAGAACATGCAGAAAGACGTTCTCGGTTTATTTGCGAGTGGAATTGTAAGGCTGACTAGCGCAGTCGCTTAAAGTGGGTCTTCGCGGCTGCCAATTTCGCTGTTGTCAACCTCACCAAACCTTCTCGTACAACATCAAGTCCTCAACTTATCCGAATCCAAACATTTGCATTCGACTCCCATTTCCAACTTATACCTATTTGCCGTGATTCATACCACCCTTCTTCACAATGACCAGCGAGGTGAGTTGGTGACGCGCCTATCAGTACCAGGCATCTCGGCCCCCCAACAAGCCCCCGTTCTTGCCAAACTCCATGTCATTCCAGCCACAGAAGTAATACAGCGCTGACCTACTGTCATGTCTTACAGCGCGAGAGGTAATCATCGTGGAGGCTGCTGAATCAAATTGTGTATCGTACTGATCCCTGAGCAGCAAGACCTTCCTTGCGAGGCTGTGTGAGCAAGCTGAGCGCTATGATGGTAAGTCTTGACGACATAGACCTCAATAGGTTCTATCATGTACTGATGCTGTATTACTATAGAGATGGTCACATATATGAAGGTTAGTAGCTCATTGCTCTATGATGATCTCAAAGCTGATGTTCGATAGGAAGTCGCAAAGGTACCAGACTACTCGATAAGGAAACGCCGGCATTGAATGCTATGGTCGAAGAGATTTCTAACCTGGGTCTAGATTGGTGGCGAACTTACCGTTGATGAGCGAAACCTCCTCTCTGTTGCCTACAAAAACGTGGTTGGGACCAGACGTGCCTCCTGGCGCATAATTTCATCTATTGAGCAGAAAGAGGAATCCAAGGGCTCGGATAAGCATGTTGGAACCATTCGTGATTATCGCCAAAAGATCGAAACCGAACTTGAGCGTGTATGCCAAGATGTGCTCGATGTTTTGGATGAATCTCTCATCCCAAAGGCCGAGTCAGGAGAGTCGAAGGTGTTTTACCATAAGATGTATGTGGCAGGACTACGGGATCCGCTTTTAGCTCCATGGCCCCACAGCTACTGACCTTAATCGCTCAGGAAGGGAGACTACCACCGTTATCTTGCCGAGTTTGCGTCAGGTGAGAAGCGCAAGGTCGCTGCAACCGCAGCCCATGAAGCGTACAAGGTCAGAAACCATAACAATTCGTGCGGACCCAAATGCATGCTTATTATAATATAGAACGCTACAGATGTCGCGCAAACCGAGCTTACTCCTACCCACCCAATCCGGCTTGGTCTGGCCCTCAACTTCTCGGTGTTTTACTATGAGATCTTGAATTCACCCGACCGTGCTTGTCATTTGGCTAAGCAAGCCTTTGACGACGCGATTGCCGAGCTTGACTCACTTTCGGAGGAATCCTATCGTGACAGCACACTCATCATGCAGCTTCTCCGTGACAATCTTACGCTCTGGACCTCCTCGGATGGCGGCGATGCCGAGGCTGCCCCTAGTGAGGCACCAAAGGAGGGTGAGAAAGCAGCGGAGCCGAAAGCAGAAGCAGCTGCGGCCCCTGAGCCTGCAGCTGAGCCAGCTCGTCCTGCGGACTCCTAAAGGCCATGATGTCTAGAGGCTAGAAGCTGCATGGGTCTGCGCTGGTTTTGCTGCGATCGTTGTCGTGCTATTAGAGCGGTGATGGTGGGCAGACAAGCGGGATGTCAACACGTAGCTTTGCACATTGTCAATCTCGCGAATCGTATTTTTCTCTCTCATGTTCATTATGCAAAGGGTAGAAAGTGGTGTGTCTGGTCAGCTCAATCGGCTGCGCAGCGAAGATTCTTCATTTCATCGATCATGCGGATAAGGAAGCGATACTATTGGTCAAGCGTCTAGAATTACTTCAATTCTTCTCGCGGAGAGGTTGTTCTTCTAGATAGGTAGCTCTCGTACGCTAAACCAGTCTCTACCTTAAACCTATCCGGTATGATTATTAATTCTGATGAAGACTTTCATGGTTGGATAATATCCGTGGGAAGGATTTAGCAAGTAGTTATATCAAATTGGTATGTATTACTAATGACTAGCATAATGCCCTGCTCGAAGAAAAATTGCGGAGTCTTCCATAGAACGCCGTGGGTATATCCTCTTCAATTTCATACTTATCACGAGAAGCACGTTCACCAAAGATGTGTCATCTTCAGGACGTCACGTCGACTAAGGAACGCCCTATTCTTCTTACCAAATATATCTGCAAAAGCCCTATTAGCACAAGCACAAAAGGTACAAGAACGGTAACTTGTAGCAATCTTACACATTGGAATGCTGAGAAGACAGATGCCGACCTGCACGCTGGCAATGATGTAGAAGACTTTCGTTATACCAGCAGCTACGATCCAATCATAAGCTCCGTAGGTAAGTCCGAAGCTGAACACGTTCTTGAAGATCAGCAGACAGGTGAATGCTTCGACAGCAATTTCCCCTGAGGTAAGCGCAGTTCAGTCAGTACAATCGGTGTGATGCTTTGCTTAGCTGAGAGAACTCACGGTGCGCGTCTACGATATATAATGCACTAGCGACGGCACCCAATACCATTCCCATTACTTCCAAAGCAAAGAAGAAGTCTGGCCAGAACCAACCGTACCGTTTGACATCGTGTGCGGTGATGCCGAAACCGTAGAGGCCTGCACAGCCAACCACCATTTGCGCTACCACAAGCACGATACGGAATTCCGGTTCATATACCCCTTTGTTCTTCTTAACCATGACGTTCATGCTCCAATCGGCTAACATGCCAGCTAAGACAAAGCCCAGGACTGCACCAACGAACGGCCCGGTATACATGTATCCTGTCTGTACTTCGGTGAACCAGAGTGGAGGCCCGAGGAATATGGCGGCGAGAACCACGCCAATCATGACGGTCCAGCCGATGAGGGTGCCTTGGATCAGACAGGCCCACAGGACAGCTGGGTGGAGGAAAAGAGGTAGGGGGCGGAGGATCAGTTTGAAGAGATTTTCGTCTGTTTTGCGGCCGTTAAAGGGGAGGAGGGACCGAGCAAAGCTGACTTTGGGAGGTGGGATTATAGTAGATGTGCCTTCTGTAAATGTGCCCGGCTGCTTTTCAATCGTATCTGGGATGCTCGAGGTGGGGCTTTGGCCACGGCCATGTCCAGCATCAGCTTCTGGGCTTGCACTATGCTGTCCAGACTCTGCACCTCTAATATCGGTATTGTAAAAGTCCTCACGTCTGAAGGCGGTCTCTGGCACGAAGAAGAATACGAACGGTAGCATGGCGCCACAGAAGATGGCGATGAAGTAGAATGACCACTGCCATCCTATTGTGTGTGTGATCTTTCCTACCAGGATCGGCGTGAAAAAGGCTCCACCGAAAAGTGCTAAGTTCGAGAGGGCCATACGCTTGCCTCGTTCCTGAAAGCATGTCAGCCTCTAACTTCATGCACATATATTCACTGGTTCCTTTCCAGCGTACATGGACAAAGTAAAGATCTCCAACACTAGCATTGACTAAGGCTTCGAAAGGTGCCAATCCCACACCTTGGATAATTCTGGCCCAGAGCAGGCTTTTGTAATTATATCCCGTGCTTCCGCCCCAAGCGCTGCTGGCGATGATCAGGACCGTGCCCAATAAGTATAGATGGCGTTTCCCCCAGACTCTTGCAGATGCTACGAAGAGGAATCCTGCGACACCGACTCCAAGCAGGTGATAGCCCGTGGCAAGAGCCATTTTTGTAAATGTTGTTTGGAAGAGTATAGACAAGGTGACTGTATTGGCGGCGAGAAGAGGGCTCAACGTAGATGCTATGACCGAGAGAATAGACAGGATGACGAGGATGAAGTCGCGTTTCCATAATGGCCAATTCAGAGGGTCGTTTGGATCATCGCTTGGTTGAGGAACAAGAATTATGGGAACGGGCCCGCTTCTGTCATACTTCAACCGAGAGTCTACCTCGCCATGTTCGGTCGGTCGACTGTCATCGTCATATACAAAGGAGGTCCCTAGAAAGCGTTTAACAAGATGCGCTGACCCTCTTCATTCGGTGGTGGTATACCTGGGACTTTCTCCGATTTCGAGGGCTCTAGAACTCCTAATCCCATCTTGAAGCTTGCGTGGGAAAGGGAGTATTCACAACGCCATATTTGGCGCGTGGGAGTATTTGATCATGTTGTCTCGTTGGGAGTATTCAACTTTGGAAGGGCTGATCTGGTGTGGTGGTCGTAAATACGAAGTCGAAGAATTTGGTAACAGTATTGCTACAGTACTAGATCGAAAGTATTTAGCGCCCACCGTTTTCAGGGCAAAACTCGTACTTTTCGTACTTAGATAAAAAACTATCTTCGACCAAAAAATTTCCTGAAAGTTTCCACAAGCTCAGGGATTTATTATATGTAAATTTCTATTTTTTTGAAATTTTTAGCTAGCCCTTGATAGCGCTGTGTTATTATATTAAAGATAGAGCAAGCTGAAAATAAGTCATTTTACCGTAAAAATAAGCGAAAATTTCTCTCTTTTAAATTCGCATCAATTATATTTAAATACTAGGAATTTAATCAAAATTCCTAAGAATACAAAATATAGATTAACTAATTTTGTAATTAATTTAAGAATTTTAAAAAATTCTGTGACCTAGAAAAAAAATTACGATCCCTACAAAAAGTACAGGTTTTGCCCTGAAAATGGCAAGCGCTAAATACTTTTGACGCGTAATTGTAGAAACGCCTACTATTGGTTGGGTATGTAATAACTTACTGCGGGACTGCAAATCCTGTGGCGCAGGAACAGCAGTACTCAACTTTGCATCGAATAGATCTGAGAAGAACTTTTGTATTATAAAGTTGTTGATTATCCTGTTGATTACCACTTTTGTCTTATGAAGCGTTCTAGAAGAAATTCTGTTGGAGAGTCGTATGATGTATAACTGTTTCCACACTGTCCTTCACCTCGTACTAAAACTGATGTATTGCCGAGGCTAGGAAAAAGGGAAAGCCAAATTTCCTATGGACCGATTGCAATGTTGCTACAGTATGACTATCTACGAGAGCGTTTCCGTCCTGCCGGTTCCTAGATGTATCCCGACATAACTGATAGAATCTAATGTCTCGTCGTGGTACAAAGCCGTATTTCCGTATCTGTCTTCTGATAGGATCATTACATGCACGGCTACGAGTAGACGGGATAAGAGCATCAAATCCAATGCCATGCTTTGGGTACCAGATTGCCACCCAACATGAGGAAGAGTAGCTCGGAAGATTCCATGTTTACAGAATTGCATTGCATTGCCATTGTTTAGGCGCCGCTATGAGCTGCGGATTTTGCCATTCCGGGGCGAATGGGTCACAGCAAGGTGATTGCACTGAATGGCGAATGAGAACGAGAAGTAGAATTAGTCGGAACTCCCCGTGCGGTGACGGCGCTATTCATTAGCCAAGACCCTCGGCGCGTTCGAGACCGTCCCAAGTGAATTGCAGCTAGTGTCCGAAAGTCAATACACCATACGAGCGCTCAGGGACAAATTCTCATCTTGCTCTCAACACACCGACACCTCCCCATATCTGATTGACAATTCCAATTGCCTTCTTCGAGCACCGCTAACAGCATGCGGTACATCATTTTAGCCACTTTCGTGGCCTTCGCTGCTCGCTGCACTGCTCAAGGTGCTCTGGCGACTCTAGACAACTTGCCAAGTTGCGCTGCAAGTCCTCCTGTAACCTTTATGCATCTTCCTTGCTGACGAATGCTATAGAAACCATGCGCCAACAGTCTGCCCACCCAATGCAACCTCGGTGTCCAGTGCATTTGCTCGGACCAGGCTTTCATCACGAGCATTTCTTGCTGCATCAAGACATCATGCTCACCCTCCGACCAACAACGTGGGTTATCCTGATATTGCGGAAACTTGTGCAGACACACTGAACACGACTTCCAGAGACTCTCCAAGTTGCTCAACAACTGTGTGATACGTAAGCCTCCCAAAGAAACCACATCCTGAAGATTGAACAACGAAGATCTGATCGCTGACAATCGCTGCAGCGTCAATGTGCAATTGCCCTTGGCAGCAGCCTGCTCTGGCTCTTCTTCGGTCGCCTCTTCAGCAACCGCGAAAACCGCAGGAACCTCAGCAGCCACAGGGACTACCTCTAGTGCCGTGTCTCAGGCTTCGACGAGTGGAACTTCTGCTACAAGCAGCGTTGGAGCTACTGCTGGTACTGCTGGTACTGCTACAGGTGGGCCCATCCTTCCTTGCGTGATACGTCCCTAGAAGACCTTCTGCTAGAAGACCTTCAGCTGGTTCGACAAATCATGATATATGGGCCAAGTGCTGACAGTATTCAGGTTCCACAACATCAACGACTCCATCGAGTTCCACCACTGCTAAGGGTGCAGGAGAAAGACTTGGTTCAAACATCGGCGCAGTTGGTGCAGCAGTGGCTGCACTCGCCTTGTTGTAGACCTGGGCCGTCTGGGCCGCGAAATTCGAATTTGTGTATAGCGATATTGCTATGGTCAGTTTGAGAGTCCGAAGACAAATTGGTCAAGAAAGCACTGTTTTGTGATTGTAGTACGTCTGGCTGTTACACTGATACCTTAAATTGCATGCGATTTGGATGTTCCTGAGTTGTTCATGTATCATAACATGTATAAATCTCGGCCATGGAGTCAACCTTAGTACTGAATTAATGAACTTCGAGTGGCATGTGTTTCCTTCGAATGCTTGAGTACCTGTCGAACCCAAATTGAGCGGTCTGTCTAGCCGCCGATGGGTTGTTATATAAGAAATGCTTCAAAAGATACCAAGGTACACGACTGGCGGGTAGGGCCCAAGAACTTCCTTACCGAATCTCTGATCTCTTTCACGGCTTGCAAAGACGGCATAGATCATTTCACAAAGAGCAAGACTTGACGACCCTTATCGGAAGGGCGGACCGGCTGGTGTCGGAAAAGGTTCTGATACTCGAGATGATGAGCTCTTCAGAAGGTCACCTCCGGAGTCAGACGCCCTTTTGAAGCACTATTCGGTCCTTGCTTCGAACCAAATTGTCATTGTGGAGATGGTTACAATATGGAGCTGCTTCTAAAGACTATCTAAAGCACGTAGGTGATGGTCAACAGCTGGAGTGGCTGGCTGTTGGGAATGTTGGGGAAGTGCTATAGTATCCAAGAGTGAAACCACCCATTCGTAAAGGCTCTATGGGCTCCATAGAGATAAGAAAGGTTGTTGCTGTCTCATCAAATTGTATGGGGCGCAGTTGTATGTCAGTCCCTTTGAGAGTACGCTCGGACAGTGAGCGCCGCCGTGGGCAGGAGAGCTCTACATGGCCGGTAGATGGGACAAGTGAAGCACCTACTTTGCGATGGATCCTTGAGGGTGGTGAGGGTGATTCAGCCAAGTCGAAAGTATTGCACACTACACCATATATGAAGCCCAAGAAGTCCCAGTCGTCCTCCGCCAAGTAGTGGATTGAACCAATCATGGTTGATCAGAATCTTATCAACCAATCCGCAAGCTCCGCAAGCTTGGCTAGAATTGGTGGCGGGCGCCCACTCGCCAATGTGGGCCCCCACACTGTCATTTAGGCTTGCCGAGGCCCTCCAGCGGGCAACTTGCGGGAACTCTCTGCGTGCCACTCTGCTGGGGAAGTACTGCTATCCTCTCTACCTTGCTCCCAACCATGGTTCCACACACCCTTCTTCCTCCCATCATCCATCACAGTCTCTCATTTTCTGCCCTACAATATACCGCCGACGCACAAATCCACAAGAATTCGGTGGATTTGTTACGACGAAATGACGCACCTCCAAACCTTTCGCGATTCTTCCGGCGGACCCTGAGATAACGCATCATCCTCACCGTCTGCTCAAGTACAAGGTACATCTGCCTCTCGTCCAGTCCCCTCTTGTCTTACTCGCATTGTACACTTCTCTAGTCGCCGTCCACAAAACACCTCTCCTGTATATTTCCATTGGACTTGAAAACCATTTCCACGTTGCCTATCTTGGATCTCTTACAGTACAATTCTCTGACCGCGATCCAGTCGGCCCTATGGCGAAGGAAGCGCATCAAGATACTAAAGAGGGAGTCTTGAATTCCTCACCGGAATCGGGCTCCCTAGACTCCAATCCATTCGGTGTCACAGATTCTTACGAAGAAGACGTCAAACCTCACATAAGCTTTCCTCGCCGGGCAATTAACAGCTTTAAGCGCGATCCCAATTTAAGAGCTACACCTAGGGGTGTCATCACTGCTAATAGCGCGGTCTTCGATGTTGAGGCAGCCGCGAAGAATACCGCAGACTCGCCATTGGCAAGGAAGCTGAAAGGGCGTCACTTGCAGATGATTGCTATTGGCGGCTCGATAGGTATGGCCTTCTTCTGCGGTGCCCTTTCCCTATGTAAAGGCTGACCGATGCAGGTACCGGTTTGTTTGTTGCATCAGGAAAGTCTCTGTCAAACGGTGGTCCAGCGTCTGTCCTTATCGCCTACAGCCTCATCGGAACGATGCTCTTCTGTACAGTTCAGGCCCTCGGTGAGTTGGCAGTCATATTGCCGGTGGCTGGCTCATTCTCGGCGTATTCCACACGGTTCCTGGATCCTGCATGGGGTTTTGCCATGGGCTGGAATTACGCAATGCAATGGCTTGTTGTTCTGCCGCTTGAAGTAGTTGCAGCAGCAATCACCGTCCAATACTGGAACTCTTCGGTCTCTCCTGCCGCCTGGGTCTCCATCTTCCTCGTCATAATAATCAGCATCAATTTATTCGGCGTCAGGGGTTATGGCGAAGCAGAGTTCGTCTTCTCCATCGTAAAAGTAATAGCAGTGGTTGGCTTCATCATATTAGGAATCACTCTCGACGTTGGTGGCGGGCCAGGTGGAGAGTACATAGGCGGCAAATACTGGCATTACCCCGGTGCCTTTCACAATGGCTTCAAGGGGCTTTGCTCTGTCTTCGTGACTGCAGCTTTTGCCTTTGCTGGCACTGAGCTCGTTGGGCTCGCAGCTGCCGAAGCAGCCAATCCTCGGAAATCCCTTCCTACGGCCGTCAAACAAGTCTTTTGGCGTATTACCCTTTTCTACGTTGTTTCACTCACCTTCATCGGCCTTTTAGTCCCCTACAATGACGGCCGTCTTATTGGCTCATCGAGTTCCGACGCGAAAGCCTCTCCTTTTGTTATTGCCATTGAGAATGCCGGTATTCACGGCCTCGACTCCGTTATGAACGTGGTGATTATGATATCCGTCATCTCCGTTGGCAATTCAGCCGTATATGGCTCTTCGCGCACACTTGCAGCCCTCGCAGAGCAGAGCCAAGCACCAAAAATCTTCGCCTACATTGATCGTGAAGGTCGACCTCTTGTCGCGATTATCTTCGCGTCCTTGCTGGGGATCATTGCCTTTCTCTCAGCTTCTGGGGCCGAAGAGAAAGTTTTCAACTGGTTGCAAGCACTTAGTGGCCTCAGTTCTATCTTTACCTGGGGTTCCATTTGCCTCTGTCATATTCGCTTCCGCAGAGCGTGGAAAATGCAAGGCCATGCGCTCAATGAGCTCGCTTATCGCTCCCAAGCAGGTGTCTTGGGCAGCTGGCTCGGTTTCATCTTTAACATCCTGGTGCTCATCGCGCAATTCTGGGTCGGCATTGCTCCAATACCTAATTCGGATGGTGTCCGAATCACGGGTGCAGTGCATTTGGTTGACAACTTCTTCCAAGCGTACTTGGCTGTGCCTGTCGTGCTCTTGTTCTACATCCCGTATAAAATCTATTACAAAACTCCGTTCATGAGGTGTAAAGATATGGATTTAAGTACGGGCATCAGAGAGCTCAATTTGAAAGAGCTTCTGGCTGAGGAAGAGGTGGAGAAGGCCGCATGGCCGAAATGGAAGAAAGCATACAAGGTCGTCTGTTAGATCCTTTGAGATGAATATCCTGTGGTTGCATGTCCCGAGGGGTCCATTATTAGACAGCGAAGGCGTTGAATGTGGGTCTTTGGGTATCGCCATTGAGACAAAGTGTATATGGATATGGTTGGCTGGAGTATTTGGGACTGGTTTTGTCAAAATGGTATTACAATTAAGGCTGAGGCAAGATACCCCAAGGCAGGTTGGACGTTCGGGGTTATTTGAATGTAACAATTGACTCTGTGGACGTATTATACTGAGCTTTTACCATAATGCGTTAGAATCTAGAATGTGCAATAGTATATAACGACGTTAATACTCTCGTCTATTGCCCAGATAGACACTGGGAAAGAAAATTAGTGGGACTATGACATGAGTCTTCCTAGAGCAAGAACAACCTGGAAGTGCGGAAGTCCACATCTCTTGAGTATTGTTCGTTTCAAGGCACTACGTGCAAGAGTGGGAAACATTTTTCCAGCTTCACATTAACAAGGCGCAATCGGGAGCTCCCTAGGCACTATTTTGTCGCCTAGACGATCGGTGCCGGGGCACTTCTGAGGGCGGAGCGAGCCCCGTCTTCCCTCTTGAAAGACCTACTCACGCACCATAGGTGTTTAGTTGCATATTCGGCTGGAGGTGGGGTCCATGATTCATACTACTCAGAGAGCAAGCCAACTTGCGACTAGAATTGCAAACACAGCAACCCTAAGAGCTTCTGTTCCGTTACTTAGAGCGCCATCACCTTTCCTTAAAGCCACACCAAGACATCTTTCTGTCTTGACATCAAGACCGCGAACCAAAAGGACACTTCTCCCTTCTCAGAGCTCTACTGCAAAGCAGCAAGTCAGACAGTGTTCACATCGAAGAGCTATGTGTAGAGGCAACGCAGACATGCCTGGCGGCAGTGTGGACGTTGATGCACATCGAGAAGTGCTCCCAAAGAATGTCAAGCCTCTACACTACGATCTGACCTTGGAACCCAACTTTGAGACCTTTAAATATGAAGGAAAAGTGGTGATTGAGTACGTACAGTGACGGCATTTGAAGTTGTCGGATGTGCCCCACTCAACTGTGCTGCCTTAGGACTCTAGCTGACCTTTAATGTTGTGCAGCCTCGATGTCGCAGAAGACACGACCTCCATATCTCTCAATACCCTTGAGGTTGATATACACACTACCAAGATCACAGCTGGTGGCAGCGAGATCACCTCGTCCCCTAAGATCGCATACAATGAAGACTCCCAGATGACTACGATATCCTTTGACAAGACTTTACCTGCAGGCTCAAAGGCCGAACTCACGCACACGTTCACTGGAACTTTGAATGATAAAATGGCTGGGTTTTATAGATCTTCATACAAGGACAAAGGTGGGAATACGAAATACATCGCGAGCACGCAGATGGAGCCAACAGACGCTCGAAGGGCATTCCCATGCTTTGATGAACCGGCACTGAAGGCAAAATATACCATAACGCTTGTAGCAGACAAGGGGCTTACCTGTCTAAGCAATATGGACGTTGCATTGGAGAAAGAGGTTGACTCAAAGATGAGCGGGGGCAAGAAAATGGCTGTAACTTTCAACGAGACTCCATTGATGTCTTCGTATCTCCTGGCATTTATTGTAGGGGAACTCAACTATGTTGAGACTAAGTCTTTCAGAGTACCAATAAGGGTCTACGCTACCCCTGATAAGGATATTGAGCATGGTCGATTTTCTCTCGAGCTTGCAGCGAAGACCCTTGCTTTCTACGAAAAGGAATTCGACAGCGACTTCCCATTGCCCAAGATGGATATGGTGGCTGTTCCCGACTTCAGTGCTGGAGCTATGGAGAATTGGGGTCTGATCACATACAGAGTCGTGGATCTCCTATTCGATGAGAAGACAAGCGGTGCCTCAACGAAAGAGAGAGTCGCTGAAGTCGTCCAGCACGAATTGGCTCATCAATGGTTTGGCAACCTTGTTACAATGGACTTTTGGGACGGTTTATGGTTGAACGAGGGATTTGCTACTTGGATGTCATGGTACTCGTGCAACAAGTTCTACCCGGAGTGGAAAATCTGGCAAAGTTTTGTTATCGGTGACTTGCAGAATGCGCTGGCTCTGGATTCGTTGCGGAGTAGCCATCCTATTGAGGTGCCCGTTAAGCGGGCTGATGAGGTCAATCAGATATTTGATGCTATCTCCTACTCGAAAGGTTCTTGTGTGCTCAGAATGATCTCCAGATATCTTGGCGAGCAGACTTTCCTGGAAGGTATAAGACGATATATCAAAAAGCATGCCTATGGGAACACAAAGACTGAGGATCTCTGGGCCGCGTTGAGCGATGCGAGCGGTAAGCCGGTAGAGAAAATCATGGATATCTGGACGAAGTACGTTGGGTACCCTGTTGTAACGGTGACCGAGAACGAAGACTCCAATACCATCCATGTCAAGCAGAATCGATTCCTACGCACTGGTGACGTAAAGCCTGAAGAGGATAAAACATTGTATCCAGTTTTCCTTGGCCTGCGAACCAAGGATGGTGTCAATGAAGACCTGACTCTTTCCAGCCGTGAGCACGATTTCGAAGTCCCTAGTAAAGATTTCTTCAAGCTCAACGCGGATCACTCCGGTACTTACCGAACCTCATATACCCCTGCACGTCTCGAAAAGCTCGGTAAGGCAGCCAAAGAAGGCCTTCTCAGCGTAGAGGACCGCGCAGGAATGATTGCCGATGCGGGCGCCCTCGCCTCTTCCGGCTACCAGAAAACATCCGGCATCCTGTCTCTACTCAAATCTTTCAATGGAGAAACCGAATTTGTAGTCTGGGACGAATTGCTCAACCGAATCGGCGCCATTCGCTCCGCCTGGGTATTCGAGGACCAAAAGACAAAGGACGCGCTCAAAGCTTTCCAGCGCACACTCGTTAGCCCCAAGGCTCATGAGAAGGGTTGGAATTTTGGCGAAAATGAGGACCACATTCAAGCTCAATTCAAAGCCCTGCTCTTTGGCAGTGCAGGACTTTCTGGCGACGAAAAGGTCATCGAGGCCGCCAAAGCTATGTTCAAGGAGTTCGCAGCCGGCAACAGGAAAGCAATCCACCCCAACATTCGTAGTAGCGTCTATGCCATAAACCTCCAAAACGGTGGCGAAGCTGAATACGACACTATTCTCAACGAGTACAAAACTGCTACCGACGCTGATGAGCGTAATACCGCTCTACGCTCCCTAGGCCGCGCTAAGGGCGAGAAATTCATCAAGCGTACCCTCGCATTGCCATTGAGTGATGATGTCAAAGGCCAGGACTTCTATCTCCCCATTGCCGGTATGAGGACCGAGAAAGACGGCATTGTAGCACTCTGGGAATTCATGAAGGAGAACTGGGAAGCTATCAACAAGAAATGTCCAGCTAGTTTAAGCATGCTGAGCTCAGTCGTGACCATCTGCACAAGTGGGTTCACGAGCGAGGAGCAATTGAAGGAAGTAAGAGCTTGGTTTGAGGAGAGGAGCACCAAGGTATGTAATTATCCTAACACTAGATCGCTTGTATTCCGGTACTAATCACGAAATACTACAGGGCTTCGATCGCGCTCTGGAGCAGAGCTCAGATGCCATACGCGCCAAAGCCAGTTGGTTGAAGAGGGATAGAGGCGATGTGGAGAGCTGGTTGGCAGAGAATGGGTATCTAAGTAAAAGTGGAGAGAAGCTATAGAAGAATCCTCGTATACAAACCTATGAGTCGGAGGCAGGATTGGAAGCAGGTAGTATGTATGTATGTATGCATCACCTTCTAGCGATTCATTGCCATGTGTCCCCAGGCATAGCTAGCGTGGTCTGGAGCAAGAAATAACTATGTACCTACTCCTGGTTTTCCATCACTTGCGAATTATGGATTAGTTGGGTTGATGTCTTTGCGTCTCTTTACATTAGGACTCACTCAATCTTAACCTGAGATTGTTATGACGAGTCAAGGTGAAGAAAAACGATGGACATGTAGTCCGTCGTCCCATCTCCTAAGACGAGGTAGCACGAAGGCACAGAAAACCAGCCAAGGCAACAAGGCTTGTCCGGGAGAAGAATCGAATATTATTTGCCAGAAAAGAAAATATAAATCTCAAAAATAAATTACATTGATATATAGATGACCGATTAAGCTTTTTTTAAGAAGCCAACAAACATCTGGGATTGTATACCCGTCCATCCCACCCAGTCAGTCACCCATATTACAAACCCCCCCTTCCTCCAGGATTCCATTGTACCTGAAGGGGGAGGCACCGGTTGAACGCCATTACACCAGTTCGCCAGGACGACTAAGCGTCAATCATCACCTCATCCTCTGTCATATCCCCGTCTTCTGCCTCGCTATCATCCGTTCGACTATCTTCATCCATCTCGTCGTCTTCGTCTCTGCCTTCACCGAGTAGATCGCGATCGAGATCGTCTAGAGCTTCCTCGCTCCTTACTCCGTCCATACCACGGCTACCATCGTCCCTCCGCCGCTTCTTCGAGCGGCTCTGTTTCTCCTCCTCGTCGACATAGCCCCTTGCTCGTCTCTTTCCCTTTCGGTAGCTGTTGGCTAGTCTACCTAATGAACCCCCATTCTCTTCTCTATATAGTCGTCTGACGGCTCTATCAATGGCCTTCCTGTACGCCACGGCTTCCTCGCCATAGTCTTCAATCTCCCCATAATTTGGCACCAAGCCTCCAGGACCCCACGAACCCTCCTCTTCGGTGTCGTACATGTCGGGCAGATCTTTGACTCGATTCATCACCATAAGCCCAAAGGAGCTATTCGCTTCCTTCTTCTTTCTGCGAGCCTCATTAAATTTTATAGCTATTTGTTTATGCAGAATATGGTCGACACGCATCTTCCTGTTCATGTTGACAGCTTTCTGATGCGATGTTTCCGGTCTCTGACGGCGTGAACCCATACCATTGGTGCCCGAACTGTGGAGGATTGGGTGACCAGAACCAGGTGGAGCAGGAGATGAAGAGTGCGGAAAACTCTCCACGCGTGTTTTGAGGACCGGGCGTGGGTTGGATTCCGATCTATGCATAGGAGGAGCAAATCGGCCCACGGAAGGGCCGCCCGTTTGGAGACTGCTGTTTAGGTCCATACTAGGCCCGTCGTAGTCCATATACTTGGGCTTTATCTGTACAGCTGAGGTGGGAGAAGGCGTGCGGGTGGGATCGTTATCTGAAATCGCAATGACAGTGAGATCTTCTGTTGTAGGATCTATATACGTATCAGCTTGTGTTCGAGAGAATTAGCCCCTTCACAGTAGTAGAACTCACTCTTCTTAGCCTTCTTCATTGGAGGTCCTACTGTCTCATCTTCCTGTAAAATACGTATCCGCTCCTGCCTCTTCATCTCCCCATAATCTTTTTCGTCCTGAGTGTCAACGTTCTCCGCGTCCCCCTGTGCTTCGGTCAAGTGGTCGAAACCTGGGACCTTGAACGGCAAGCCATCCAGTTCCCCAGCCGGAGTCTGACCAGGTCCAAAAGGGTTGCTGAGGGCGTCTTCAGCAGAGAAATCGCTCTCGAGGTAGAACCAGATAAGCCATAAGAATGCCCTGGCCCTGCTCTTACTACTTAACGTTGGCCGCATGACGAGATCGAAGAAATCACGTGGAGGCTGGAAGTGGGTTTCCGATATCTTGGGGGCATATTGCGACAGTACGAAGATCAGGTTGACCGGATTTGTACGAGGGACGGGAAGAGCCTTGATCTTGTCTATTGTACTCGGTTGGTTTGCATCTTCGGAAGCCCCTTTCAAGATCGACTTGAGTCGAGGCGCATCCTGAAGTTGTTTGTATGAGTTGGTATCGGTGTTGGCTTGTAGAGAAGGAATTGAGTGGTACGTTCGAAGCTGAGCACGCATCTCTGGAAAGACTACCCAGGTGTATTAGTATTATGCTCAACTGTGGTATGCATGAAGTGATTACAGTTAAGAGTGGTATTCATCCTGCCCACGTTCACCAGCAGACAGATCATCGCCATGTGCATAGCACCATCACGATCGGCCAAGAGCTTCTCTTTCAATATTTTGCTTGTCTTACTACTTCGTGCCATAGCATCGACGTAGATGTCTGCGAAGGTATGTCCCTTGGTGCCATCGTAAGCTTTGGTGAAGACCTTGTTCTCATCATTGAAGACGCAACGTAAGAATTCCAACTGTATGTCTTTTCGCCACAATGGTATGCCATCCTCCTTCTTGAGATGCTTGATCTTATTACCCGAGTAGACCGACCCTATGGTGCCGTTGGCATTGCGCCGAGTGTGGGCCACAGTCATGGTGTGCGAAGGATTGAACTCGGCCGCTCGTGTATAAGAGTCGTTCTGAATACTGGCTTGATCCTCCTTATCCTCTACTCGGTCAGCTTCTCCATCGATCCATATGATGGGTTGCTTTGAGGGAGTCTCAGGCTTTGAAGGAGTACTGGGGGTAGCCTGATCTTGGGGACGAGGTTTTGATTTGACGGGCGGGTCGGTGGTGGTAGTAAGGATGTGCTGTAAGCTTTGCTTGGGATCAGGATGGTCGGATTTGGGCGACTTTGGAGAGTTGGGTGATAAGCTTGGCTGTCCGTTCGTATTAACCTCGGATCTCCCTTCCACTTTTCGACCACGAATCCGGCTTTCTGGCGAGCGAAGACGGAAGTCCTTTGTACCTTGCCTGGCAGGCGCAGGCTCGAAGGCGGCAGCAGCAGCAGCAGCAGTCGCCATATGTTAAGTATGGATGGCCGGGTGACGAGGGGCTATTCCCGGGTTGTGATGTGGGTGTGAAGCTGTGGCTTCATGATAACGAATCATCGGATGAGATTATGTTTAATCATGTCCCCCACACAGGAAAGATGACCACAGACAAGAGAGCAATGGGACGAGGTACGAGGTCGCAACCTCTTTTCACATTTGGAAACTCGGACAAACGTACCGTACGCTAAGGGCCGAGACCACCCGCATGCATACCATTCCAGCCCGCCCCTCGCCGCCCCCGAGGAGCCAACCCCCATGCACTGCAAAAGGGGCATGCCCACCACATGCCTATGACAGCTCGACCCTGTACACCGTCTACATATCACTACCTATCCTCATACACACCACACACACAAGTCAAATATGCACGTCTCCTCGTGCATATCATGGACTCCACTGCAATCAACAATCATTTACCCCACCGATGAAAAAGCAAGTGTGCATTTACTGGTGGAACTATTCTGAGCTATCAAGTGAAGTTTTTTTGGTCTATGACCAACCCTGTTCCATCATCAGATACTACAGTGATGACGAAACGATTCGCCCCAATGACAATCCTCCGGCGCTTTGTAGTCGTAAGATATATAGATCTCCGGACAATGCCTCCGAAGATCTCGGGTATCGCTCTATACAACGTCTGATCGCCTCTGGCAAGGCATTGCTCATCCATTGTGAGCATCACAGTCTTTGCGCCTGAGAAACGCCCGCGCAATCAGATGCTTTCTATCGCTGATGGGTCATGAACATCACAGTCCCTTCGTACTCGCAAAGGACTCGGATGGATAAGTTTCTAAGGCCGGATCGATGGTGAGTTGGTTGGTGGTTGCTTTTGCAAGGAGGTAAGTGAAAGCTATTAGTGAAATTAGAACCGCAGAGATGGAAAGAAATCTATGATGTCGTCGCCATGCCTGGAGCCAGCAGCAAGGCCAGCATGGTCGCAGCAAGAGTCGTAAGATCAACGCCCGTTAAGACCGCGCGTCCTGCGCGAGTCCCTCCTGTAGTGGAGACCTGCGCAGGGTATCGAAGCTCACCGGTCTAGATGGGTATAAGCCAACGCTATCTATGGGTATGCTGTTCGAGGCTTGCAACGTCGTAACCGTCTGATCAACGTTGCCTGGCTTAGCGCCAGCGAGCCCAGTATGTCGAAGACGGTAAAAAGGAAAACGTGTCTGTTCTGGAAAGGGGCCGTACAGAATCGAACTTCTAGCAAAGCTGATGCGCATGGAATCGAAGAAAAAGAAATCGAGCATAGCTAGGCGCCTCGGTCGGATCGTGCTGTTGTTGTAAAGAGGCGCCAATCAAGGAGGTGAGGATTGTCTACCACCAGGAAGACTGGCCTCCAGGACCGGAAGGATTGCCGTAGCTGCCTCCACCAAATCCTCCACCACCATAACTACCACCATAGCCTTGGCCTCCGTATGATGGAGCACCGCCGAAGCCTAAACTTCTGTCAGTACATTGTCTGACCCGAACATTCATAGAAGTCATACCAGCACCATAGCCCCCTGCTGGGGGTCCACCGCCATAGGCATTCCCTCCACCAAATCCACCACCACCACCACCGCCAGTCTTACGGAAGTCACGAGTGGCTGCACCACCACGGCCCCGACCACCGGAGCGGCCACCACGACCACCTCCGCTTCCAAAGCCTGAGCCTTCACGAGCAACGTTCTCTAAAAAGGCAGGAACCTCCTGATGGGCCTCTTTCAGAAGCTCAATCATATCGCGAACGATGCCCCGGTTCCCACGGTTGAAGAAGGCCGTAGATTTACCAGTGTTGCCTGCACGACCGGTACGACCAATCCGATGAACATAGTCATCGATGTCGGTGGGCAGATCGTAGTTAACAACGTGAGTAACATTAGGAATATCCAAACCACGAGCAGCAACAGCTGTGGCAACGAGAATCGGGCAACGACCGTTGCGGAACATCTCAAGGGCGCGCTCACGCTCACGCTGTGTTCGATCCCCATGAATAGAGGTGGCGGGGAAGTTTTGGTTGATTAGAAAATCTGACAGCGAGTCTGCCATGCGCTTCGTTTCCACAAAAATCAAGGTAAGACCAGCTCCATGAGTGTGGAGTATGTCAAGCAGCACTGAACGCTTGTCGATGTCTTCAACATATTCAACGCTCTGTGTAATATTCTCAGAGGTAGAACCAACACGACCAACAGATAGGAAAATATAGTCCCTCAGAAAGTCCCTAGCGAGCATCTGTATATCCCGTGGGAAAGTAGCGGAGAACATCAGGGTTTGTCGGCCCTGAACACCTGGCATGTCCTCTTGTTCGACAATACGACGGATCTGAGGCTCGAAACCCATGTCAAGCATACGATCTGCCTCGTCGAGAACTAGGTACTTGATGTTGGCCAACGAAATGCGTCCGCGCTCAATCAGATCAACTAAACGACCAGGCGTTGCCACGAGCAAATCACAACCGCGCTCCATAGAGCGTAGCTGGGATCCGATATCAGCACCTCCGTACACAACGCATGGACGGACCCAAGACCGATAGGCAAATTTCCGAGATTCATCGTAGATCTGAGAAACCAGCTCTCGAGTAGGAGCTAGGATAAGAGACGTTGGTAGGGCTTTCCTCTGTCGGAAGCCCATGCCACCCTGTGGAGGCGCTGCCGATGACGGACCGTTTATGTAAGCCTGGGAAAGAATGGGAAAGAGGAAACCACCAGTTTTACCAGAACCCGTCTGGGCACAGGCCATCAGATCTCGACCTCCCATCACGATAGGAATGGAGTATTTCTGCACAGGCGTTGGTGTCTTGTAGTTTGCAAGTTTGATGTTCGATAATAGATGGTCATCTAGCGGTGGGTTGGTGAATTGTAGCGTAGGCTCGGGAACATCATGACCAGATGCTTCCACAGGGATATCATCGTAGTTCGAGAAATTGATACCGGTCTGCAATTTTGTAGGGTCGTTGGGGGCACCGAAAAGCTCACGCTCAACACGTGCGTTGGCGGGACCTGGAATATGCTTGCCATCTTTCCACTGGCCGTCGCCCGATCCACGAGCGGAATAACCACCACCACTGCTACCGCCGTATGATGATGCTCCTCCTCCTGGTCTTCCGTACGCACCATCGTTGAAATCACGCGCAGTGGAGTTGTCCCATGTAGTAACACCGTTTGTGGGAGGCCCTCCGTAGTTGTTGTTCCGTGGGGTGAAGTTTGGAGCATTGGCCCAATTTGGTGGGGCGTGTGGATCGCTTCTTACATCTCTGAAGGAAGATCTCAGTTAGTAAATATGCAATACCAGCAGGAATCAGACTTTGCCCATACTTGGTGGGTCCACCCGCCCAGGCAGTTCCATTCATATGGCCATTCATGGGAGGTGGTGGTCCTTCCATACTTGGTGGGGGCATCCCACGCATGTGGGGTGGAATGTAGGCTGAACGTCCCCCATGCTGATCGTTCAAGGACAACCCATTCATATTTAGCTGATCAGCCATAATGTTCCGGAGATTCGATTCTCTTTCAGTAACTATTCAAGCTCTGATTAGCATCGGTTGAATACATCACATTCGACTGATAAGCCGAAAACTCCAAGGTTCTTGCTGAAGTGGTCCACGACAGTACTTACAGTGTATTCAAACTGTCTTAAAGTCTCGAGAGCTCAAATTAAGCGTGAATACAAGAGGATAGGCCGTGAAGACTGCTTAGAACTTCGCAAAAGATAACTTCAGTCTCAACGAAGCAGTAAATTTGTACGCTTCTGACAACTTTGGTCAACCAGTGCAGCTTGTAAAAAACCGAAAGAAGCACTCTCCGCTGAAAGGACAGTACTATGTGCGTGGTTAGAAGAGGTAAGAGTTAATGTTACGAGGTATAAACCGTGACGGGAGTATTTCTTTTGAAGGCAAAAAAGTTCAGAGATTTAGCGGAAAGGCTCAGCCCTATGGGACACGGAGGCTAACACTAGGGTATGACTGTTATGGCTTCCAGATCGCCTTCCGCCTTGTACCTTACGATTCTCCCAACAGCTAGGCTGATTTAGAGTCCAGTGATGATGACACTGACGATTAAAGTACATTCATCTAGGGATTCTTTTGCAAAGCTACCTTACATGTCTTAGGCTAAACTTTTCTCAGCAATGCCAGGCTTACGAGTCCTCAGAAAACCAAATACCACCCCCACGATTACGCCGAAGAAACATAGCTTTGTCACCAAGCTTAGCCCTGGACTTTCGAACGATGGAGTCGCAATAGCACCTGTGGCTTCTGGCTCTTTCACTGGGTCTTCCGGTTTATCTATTGTCACGTCCAACCCCTCGCCTGGTACCGCAGGCTCAGCGGATCCGATAAGTTCTTTAAGAGGAGATCGAAATATCAGCAATTCCAGACTTGACTATGGAATGCAACGGGGTAAGATGAGATAGAAGAAGCTGATCTAGAGCTCCCCGTGGGTACCTTCTGCCGGAGGATCCAACTCTCCTGATTTCGCGATCTTGACAGTCTGCTGAGGCTTGTCTCCTGGTCCCTTAGGTACATTTTCTATCTTTTCCACAATATCATAGCCTTCCAAAACTTCTCCGAAGACAACATGCTTTCCATCCAACCAGCTATTGGCTTATTGTCAGTCAAATCCACATCTTAGACCTGATTTACTCACGAGGTAATAGCAGTGGTGATGAAGAATTGAGATCCATTCGTGTCCTTGCCGGAGTTGGCCATACTAAGCATGCCAGTCTTGCTGTGCTTCAACTTGAAGTTCTCATCAGGGAATTTCTGGCCATAGATGGACTTCCCGCCAGTACCTAGTTAAGGGGTATCAGCACCCTATGCAAGCACATTACGTGTCGCGTCATCCTACCATCACCATTGGTGAAATCACCACCCTGGATCATGAATGCCTTAATCACTCTGTGGAATGTTGAGCCCTCGTAGCCGAAGCCCTTCTCTCCAGTGCACAAAGCACGGAAGTTCTCGGTCGTTTTGGGTACGGTCTTTCCATAAAGGCCAATGACCACTCTGCCTAGTTCTTCGTCTCCATGTGTTATGTCGAAGTAGACCTGTAGCTTATAGTCAGAAAGCATGTCGATGGTGCAAACAAAGCGCTATCAACCTACCTTGTTGGTTATCAATGGCCCCTTAGCAGCAGTCGAGGTTTGAGCTAGGAAGAGAAAGCCCGCGGTGATGATAAGGAGCAATGAGATGACAACCTTCTGTAAGCTGGCCATGGCGAATAGCATTAATTGAAGGGAAAAGGGGTAGATGCTATGAATTGAAGAAGATGGAGGTAGCGGGAGGAGATTGTCGCTGAAACGCAAGGTGGCTTCGATTGCTCGAGCGACGCTAGCTCGCCTAGTTCTAAGGAGCGGAGAATTCCGCCCCGCTCATTGAGACCTTCGAGCATCAACGAGGGAAGGCACTCATTCCACCAGCATTGATCTAAGACTAGGTTTTCTCTCCATAATGGTACTCTTGATCCGAGATCAAGCTTCAGCAATATGATACTGACTTATCTTAGGTCTTCATCCTAGGCTCCAACTTCCCCGAAAGCCGCCTAGTCAGCGTACCACCCCCCTCTCTCGTCCCTTTCCGCAGCCTGTTCATCCATCCTCAACTAACCATCTCCTACCCATAGAAAACCCTCCAATCCTTCTATGGCATTGGTCCCCAAATATGCGCGCACCTGCTCGCGCGCATGTACATCCATCCCACTGCGCGCCTTGGCTCTCTCTCCAACAAAAAAGTCCTGGAGATCAACGCCGAGCTATCGAAAATGAAAATCGAAAACGATTTACGGAGAGAATTGGTGCAGAATATAACGCGGTTGAAGGATATGGGGACGTACAGGGGGAGGAGACATGCGATGGGTCTGCCGGTTAGGGGACAGAGGACTAGGACGCAGATTTCCACAGCAATAAAATTGAACCGGGTTTGGAGGAAGGGTTGATGATGTGAGAGGTGTCGAAGCTTGAGCATTCATCAAAGCGGCATTGTATGGCGTTGGTGTCGTATGCATTCATCATACGGAGGAAAAGAGGGGAAGAGTGATTACGCATTGTGTACAACATTGGGGGTTGTACGAATTATCATTGGCTAGGCATGATACTACAGGGGCGTACCAGATGGTGGAAAAAGAGACTAACACTTGGCAATGAGATCCTTGGGATAGTTTTATGCTCTATAGTTGCAGAGGGTAATTGCTGAAGAGCGCACCAAGCAAAGCACAACGAGGACAAATATCTTCCATGCTACCAGACTCCGAGGGTATCTATACTAGAATCACAGAGAATTACGATGGCTGCTCCCCAACAATTCCTTTCCCTCGGTTAATCTGCACCCTCTTATCCTCACTCCCGCTTACGATCCCTACATCGCTATCCCAGCACACACTAAACACCTTCACCCCCTCACCCGCAGCAATCTTTCCCCGTCCCTTCGCGCTCTCCCTCTCAATGCAATACAAACTATGCCCCACTTTTCCCTCATTCCCACTCTTGCTCGACCTAACATCCCAAACCCGACACGTCCCATCATGGCTGCCGCTAACCAGTCCGTACGAATTCGGAGGATCGACCGCTAAGCTGACGACAGCATTAGAGTGGCCTCGGAGCGTCATTGCTGACACAGTGGTTGCAGAGGCGCGGGGATCTATGAGTGTGATGTGTCGTGATACTGAGCCTGCTGCGAGTAAATTGAGGGATGGAAGTGCGGTTAAGGAGAAAAGAGCTGCGCCTGTTGATCGGGTATCTACGCATCTCGAGGTGGGAAGATCCCAGGTCTTGACTGTGTGATCCCAAGAGGATGAGTAGGCAACTGTGTGGTCATTTGGAGCGAAGATGGTGTCTGAAACCTGGCCAGTATGGGATTTGAGTTCCGCAAGAGAGCCACGTGTGGCAGTATTCGGACGAGATCCGGTCTTTTGGCGTTTGGAGCTTTTAAAAGAGGCAGAGGGAAGGAGATGTTCTGGGGCTGAGGGGGCCTCAGACTTTTTGGTTGACCAAAAGCGAACTGAGTGGTCTTTGGAGGCGGATAATATGCGAGAGGAGGGGTGGTGCACAGCTAGAGATTCGACGGCCATTTTATGACCGTGAAGTTCGATCTGTGGAGTTATACTGGCAGAAAAGCCATCGGCATCTTCGGAGAATTCCCATATCCTTACCGTGCGGTCGAGGCCAGAAGAGGCGATCTGCGTTGGAGAGATAAATTTGGCTGCTAGAATTGCGGATTGAGCACCCCCCTCATCAGCCGGCGGCGAGGTTGCAATGACCTCCGAGGACATGTTCCATACTCTGAACAAGCCGTCATAGCATCCTGATAGTATTCTCTCTTGATCTGGTGATTTTGTTCCTGCGTTGCCTGCCCATCTTGCTGCCGGCGATGTCTTCGAGAGCACGTCTACGGAAGCAACCCATTCATCATGCTGGAAGGAAGCGAGATAAACTGGAGGTATTATTGCCCGGACGTACTCAACGGTAAGGGTAGTTTCCGCAGATATGCCGTTTGCTGTGAGGTATTGGTCCAACGTCGTTCGCAGAAATGTGCCATTGATAAAGAACTCGAAAGGTATGGGCTTCTCGGACTGTAAGAGAGCATTGACAAGCGTAGAGAGGGCGTATCGGCGTAGATCTGACATAAAAGTTAACAGGAGTATGTATGAGGAACTGTTATATCACATTACTAGTATTCACCAGGATTGGACCAGGGTTCTCTGGTAATGCGATATCAGGATGACGGGTTGACAGTTGTATTCTGACTTGTGATGTTGAAGCAGAATCAGCAGTATCACCTGCACCATTCGACAGTGTTTGATCGGACATTGTTTCAAATTATAGACTCCATAATGCTTAGGAAATTTTGAACGAAGTTCGTGGAGATGCGCTATCTCCGTTTATCTCCACTAGCGGTTAAACCTTCTCACCTCCCTTACCCTACTTGTCTTACTATATTCTTCTGGTGCGTCGGTAAGTTAGCTTAATTTGGGAACCCAGAACGAAGGATATTGGAGCATGAATGTGGCTAACAATATTCCTTCACGATGTGGTATCTATCTATGCTTCGCTATGCTTTGCTATGCAGTAACCCAATTAAGAAATATAAAATCATCAAGTCCTCATTGATCACAATAGCCTGGGGCTTCAGGCCTTGATCCTCTTGCCCAACTCTGAATGGTAAGCGCAGTCGTATATACCATCACAACCATTCCGAAAACTCCTAGAGTTATGTCCGTTATTCGCTGTCTATTGGATCTTGCTACCGCCTTGTAGTGTAGCGCAGCCTTGCGGATACATTAGCTTCATTTAGCATAATCAGAACCAGACTTACCGGATAGACGTAGACAAGAGGCACGCAAGCGAAGCTGCCAACCAAGGCAACAAATTTGTCCAAGTCACCAGCACCGCCCCAAGCAATTAGTGCACAGCATACCACCAAGAAGAATCGGAAGATGTTCTTCTTCCACTTAATCCGCGGATTATTCTTCCCGCTGAGAGAGAAAAGTTCAGTCTCCATTATACGGATTGCTGGGAATAGTTGAAGCGGTGTCGAGAGTAGGATGGCTAACGAATATAATAATTGTACAGCGTTGACGAATTTGTTGTCCTGAGGTAAATTCAGGAGAACGACTGTTTTGGTGGCTGATCCGAATGCCGCATAAGACAAAGCTCCCATACCAATGAAGAGTATAGTTATTGCTATCATGACACCGGCGAGCACGGGTGGGAATTTCGAAGGCTGTCTCATCGACTCTTGGATTGGTATGATCAGCCCAACTCCTTCGAAAGTAAAAATAGCAGTGCCAATGAATAACGTCCAGTCTTGTGGGTTGAAATTGACGATGTCGGCCATCCCTTTCTCCTTGATTGTGCTTATGTCAAAGTAAGCCAGGTATATCAGTCCAGCAAATATGAATACGTCGGCTATGAACGCTGTAGATCCGAGTTTGCCGATGTCTCTGATAAGAGAAAGCGGAAGAAAAATGATGAGTTGCATGAACACCATGGCCTTGATGTCAATGAAATCTCGACATTTAGAGACGGCCAGAACAAAGGCTTGCATGTTCTCGGAAGTGAACACAATATATGCAGACACAAAACCAACCTGGCTTAGAGCAACCGATGATAATATCAGGCCACGCATCCATTTACCGTAGAGTATGCCGCCCATGTCGCCAAAAGAACCTTCGACTTTCAAACGGGTGTTGACAAGGAGAATGAAACAGTAATAGCTTAATGCCGCCACTCCCAAAAGGACAATATTGCTGAACATCATTCCTCCGTTGAGATATGCTCGGGGGAGGAACAGAACACCAGTTCCAATAAAGGACTTCAGTAGCAGCAGCGCAGCCCCCGTGGGCGTATTGTTATTCTTGGGTTTCCGTCTTGTTCGGCCAGGTGTACCTGGCCTCAACAGCGAGCTCCCCTCCCCCCATTCATCTTCTTCACCTTCCCTTCCTCCAGACTCGTAGTCCTCTGGAGTATATGCATTATAATCGTCCTCATCATCTTCCGCGAGATACTCTCCCGCGAAATGACCGTGAATGGTAAGGAATTCATAGAAGTTTCCAGTATAGAAATTCCGTGAGTGACCATTTCCTGTCTTCTGTCCAGGCTTGCCTCCAATGAACGTCTCTTGGTTTTGAGGAGGCGGGCTTGCTAACCGTCTGAGATAATCTCTTCGAAAGCCGCCAGGCACATTGATGGTGCCGGCGTCGGGTGTCTCGCTATCGGAATCGGTGCGCGAGATGTGCCAGCTTTTGCTACGCTTTGCGCGTCCTCCTTGACTGGGTGAGTCGGCTTCCTGAGCCCATCGGTACATCTCACGAGTTACATCACCTCCTTGAAGCCGTAAACTAGAAAATTCATCGTCGCCAACGCCTGTCACGAGGTTGGGACGCTGTCCACCTGGCAAATTCGCCCCTGAGGATTTATTGCTCAGGACAGAAGCATTTTCCTTGTTATCAGCCACACCCTCGAGGTTTGATGGCTGCACCAAATGTCGCTTCACAATTTTGGGATCCTCATATGGAACACCTGATGAACGTCTCCCGAAAGCCTGGCCAGACCGACTTTCGAAAGAGCCATATGTCGTCTGTGGTCCACTACCTTGTAGCGCAGTACCAGCAGTTCCGGGTGAGAGAGGTCGTACTGGAGGTGTACCAAACCTAGGGGGGCTCCTGCCTAACGAGCCTTGCAATGCAGCTGCAAGTGCTGACTGTCCAGGGCCCGGCACGGACTGATAGCCCTCAGCTGCAGCTCCGGCTAACGGCGTATGGTTTCCAGACTGCAACTGGGCCGGAGTTGGGACTTGACGAACAGGTGGGGTCCCTTGGCCAGCAAAGGAGGGAATCGGGGACGCAAATCTCGCTGTTGAAGTCGCCCGAGGGGTTGACTCGGACGTAGACCTGTCTGGGGAGTCTCTTTTGGGACTAGGTACCGGCCGGGGCCTTGAGGAAGAGGAGTTCTGCTGGTGACCGTTCATAGTGCAAACACCTGAAATCCAATTTGCGATATTTTCAAGCTATGACCAGTCCTCTCCAGCATCTTGATGGGGCCTTTCCATAAGTTATGACCATTCCTTGTAGTGATCTGAAAGAGGCCTGGATCACGCGCTCTTGCAATGTGTGCGTGGCTCGGGCTCGCTCGGTCTAGCAAGCCAATAAAGCATACGTCGAATAAGATGCAAGGGTAAGAGATCCTATACTCTAGAAAAAGGTGTAAGAGGATAATCTGGATCTGCCATTAATAGTAATGGCAAGGTAAAAGACAGGATAAATGTCAGCATCGTAGATATAAGCAGGTGATGGAGGTCCGCTGTCACAATGTGACATGGGATTCCTCGTAGGGCTGAATGCGACTAAATTTGATTAGAGACGTGGGGTCGCTCTTTTCCCCACACTTTTGCTAACGTTTTGTTTGCCCGCGCAACTTCGGACGTAACAATGATGCTGGTCTCCATTACCTTTGCTCAGACTACTACCATGGTTCGGTTCTTGAGTCATCAGACTTCAGCTTTGACACCATTTTCTTTTAGTGTCCCTAGATTCAGAAGACAGACTCTCGGGTAGGCGTGGTCCAAACATGCAAGCGAGGCATCTAAGAAGAGAAGATTCGATGGGGCAAACGTTGAATCCACGGTCTACCAATGGTTACACACGTCATGGCCTTGGGATTGTACTACCCGACTGAGATTAATTTCACTTCAAGCAGACATTGCAAAGATTTTGAGCAACGGCTAGGAGAACGGAAGCCTGTGTCCCTTCTTACTACAGCGAGGCATAAGGGACTTAGGGATTCCAATTAGGAAGATGCCAGCTCGCACGAGATCGAACTTTCTAACTCGCACGGCAACCGACTATGCTGCTCAACTGGACCGACGCATCTCCTTTATACCCTCCACTGCTGAAGAACGTCGCCCGCTACTACAACCTGATGTTTCGAGCAAACCTTACAAGCCCACAACAAATTCCACCCACCAGTCACCACGCCGTCATGAAACGACAAAGAGGGTCCTTGAGTACTTCGATGGCAGCAACGACCGACCTACATACCGCCGCTCTTCAAATAGTTGGCGGAAATCTAGCCGCAGACAATTGGCGGACACATCCTTGACTGCACAGATGCACAAGGAAGCTGAAAGAAAAGAGGCTAGCGGGACTCAACCCAAGATTGGCTCCATGCCCAGACCAATTGGAGGCTCAGGCAAACTCGGAACCTTTTCGGGGGTTTTCGTCCCAACAACCCTTAATGTCCTGAGCATTCTGATGTTCTTGCGATTTGGATTCATCTTGGGGCAGAGTGGCGTGGTTGGGATGATGGCTATGCTGGCTGCTTCATACATTATAAATCTTGTGACAACTATGTCAATTTCAGCCATTGCAACCAATGGAACCGTACGTGGTGGTGGGGCCTATTATCTCATATCACGCTCATTAGGGCCAGAGTTCGGGGGAAGCATTGGGATCGTCCTCTACCTTGGCTTTGTCTTCAACACTGGCATGAACGCCGTAGGTCTCATAGACTGCCTCGAGCAAAACTTTGGGGAGTTGAACGGCAATTGGGCTAGCTGGCTTCCCGAAGGATTCTGGTTCCAATACTTGTGGGCCACTGTCGTCCTAGTCATTTGCACAGCTGTTTGTTTAGCCGGTAGCTCTCTCTTTGCTAGATGTAGCCATGGGCTACTTGCCGTACTTTTACTCGCTACGTTCAGTATCCCGTTCAGTTTGGTTCAATCGCCATTTCACGACCATGGATCTAGCATACATTATACGGGTCTTAGCATCAAGACTTTTACTGGCAATCTACTTCCAATGTTCACGAGACATGCAGATGGGAGTCAGCTTCATGGCAAGGAAAATTTTCAGAACCTTTTTGGGATCTTGTTCCCTGCTACTGGTGGGATTTTCGCAGGAGCTAGTATGTCCGGAGACCTGAAGCATCCAGGGAAAGCGATCCCTAAGGGAACATTAAGTGCGCTTGCTTTGACCTTTTTCGCTTATACGATTGTAATCCTAGCCATGGCTGCTAGCATCACTAGGTACGATTGTCATTTTGCGTGTAGGTGACCGGTCACAAGGCTTGCTATGTTAGACATCACTCCCGTACATGATGCTAGGGTGCAAATCTTGTTGTACCTTTTCCATCCTGAAACGAGAAAAGAAGGCCAAGCCGGAGCTACTGAGTGATCGGTCACCTATGGTGATCAATTGAGGAGAATATGTTCACGTAGCTAACTCACTGCAGGGGTTCGCTTTATCACAATGTCAACATAATCCAGGAGACCAACATCTCAGGGGTTTTGATATTGCTTGGAGAAATTGCAACGACGCTGTTTTCCACACTCATGGGGGTGATTGGTTCTGCGAAACTGCTTCAGGCTCTTGCTCGAGATAACCTCCTTCCTGGATTCTCCCTGTTCGGTCAAGGAACAAAAATAAATGACGAGCCCACCTACGCCATCCTTTTCACCTACGTAGTGGCCCAACTGACCATGTTGAGTGACATCAATCAGATCGCGTCGTTCGTTACGATGACATACCTTATGACATTTTTAGTAACCAAGTGCGTGTACCTCCTTTTTATGTCCTGAGGTCTGCTAACAAAGTCTACCCAGTCTCGCTTGCTTTCTGCTTACGATAAGCTCAGCCCCAAACTTCCGCCCTTCTTTCCATTACTTTAATTGGTACACCGCTGGTTTCGGTACTATCATCAGTGGTATCTCGATGTTTTTTGTAGATGGACTCTACGCCACTGGCTGCGTCGGCCTGCTGGTCATTATATTTCTGATCATCCATTACACAACCCCTCCTAAGTCGTGGGGTGATGTAAGCCAAAGCCTCATTTATCACCAAGTTCGCAAGTATCTTCTCCGCCTTCGGCAGGAGCATGTGAAATTTTGGCGCCCGCAGATTCTTTTGTTCGTCAACGATCCTCGCCATCAGTATGAGCTGATACAATTCTGTAATTCGTTGAAGAAGGTATACTTGGATCTATCCGAGTTTGTATGAACGCGTGCTGATGGGACAGGGTGCCCTCTTTGTTCTTGGTCATGTTATCGTGACTCCAGATTTTGGCAACGCTGTACCAGAAGCCCGTCGTCAACAGGCTGCATGGACCAAATATATCGACTTTTCTAAAGTCAAAGCATTTGTCAACATTGCCATAGCTCCGGCAGTGGAATGGGGAACCCGGAACATCGTTCTCAGTGCAGGTCTTGGTAAGTTTAGAATGTACACTACGCATGTAGGGTATCCCGACTGAAATGCTACATATGTAGGTGGCATGCGCCCAAATATCGTCATCTTGGTACGGTTGGATCTTTTTCTTCTTGTGTAGCAATGCTAACGTGCAATAGGGCGCATATGATTTGGAAGCCTTCCGGAATGCCCAATCAGCAGCCGATGCGGAAAACAAGCCAGAGGCCAGCACCACCAGCAATAAAGCACCAAGTCACACAGACGATGACCCAAGAGTCTCTGACATTCAAGACCACAAACTACGAGGGCTCCTCCCAACCGACGCATGCAGGATTGAAGGAGCCGTGAATGTGAAGAATTATGTTACAATTCTGGAAGACTTACTGCTCAAGCTGCAGATTAATGTAGCAATCGCCAAAGGATTCAAGGATCTCGAGTTTCCACAACCCAAAGGCAATAACAAAAAGAAATACATTGACCTGTGGCCAATCCAGATGTCGGCTCAGATAGCTGCCGAAAGCGGTGACAATTTCCTCACCACTAACTTCGATACGTATACTCTGATTCTTCAGCTTGGATGCATTCTTGATACGGTCCCAGCCTGGAAGAAGGCATACCGATTACGAGTCATAGTCTTCGTCGAGTACGAGCTTGATGTTGAAGAAGAACGCAGTAGGGTCAAGACACTCTTGGATAATCTGAGGATACAGGCGGAGATCCTTGTCTTTTGGCTTGCAAGTGGAGATCTGAAGAGCTATGAGGTGATTGTCAACGGGCACACACCTAATCAGAATGCAACACGACAGGTTAATGAGGATCTGAAAGAGGAAGCCTGGTGGCAGGATGTGCAAAAACTACGAATTCGCCGCAGAACAGCCAGTATGTCCGAAGAGCTCGTAGACACACAGGGCTTGCTGGATGCTGTACCCAGCTGGTCTAGCTCATCATTCCAACAAGGCAGAGGAAAGGCGCCAGCGAGCCGATTCGAGACCCTCAAAAAGCTAATTCGAAAGTCGAAGCGACGACGTTCTTCCGGCGATCTCAATGGATTAGGGATGAGGCAGAGCATGCAGACACACCGGTTACACGATGATGTGTTGCAACGACATGCGAGTTATGCAAGCGCCAGCGAAGATTCTGGCAGCGAGGAGACCAGTTCGGAGACCTTCGAGGGTGACTTCGCTAATCACATTGATGAGACTCCTGCAAGTGAGAATAACGCCCCAGTTTCCAACGGGAAAACTGCAGATGCCAGTCTTCGGGCAGAAATTGATGACCTCGCGCAAAGTCTTCAACGCGTACGCCCAACACCAACCAGACACTCATCTGCACCCAAACTCTCATCTCGTCCTCAACCGAAAGCAACAGTCAATACTCAAGACGGCCCAGGTCCCTCCATTATGTTCACTGGCAGCCCTTCCAGCCCGCCCAGAACTTCACCGTCCATCTATAAACCTCCTTCGGCAATACCAGCAACCGGGTTTCCCTTTTCCCAAAGCACACCTCTTAGCTTCAACGACCTGCCTTGTCGGGCTCAGCACCTCATTCTAAACGAATCAATGCGACAGCATAGTCAAGATACTGCAGTCTTGTTCACTACACTACCTAGTCCCGTGGAAGGGACCTGTGAAAACGAAGATAACTGTGTGAGATATCTGAGTGATTTGGAGGTGCTGTGGAAAGGGCTTCCACCGGTGTTGATGATTCATTCGAACAGTATGACTGTGACAATGAATTTGTGAACGGGACCAAATAAGACAAGCAGCGTTGGACCGGAGGTGACCAAATTCGATGTAACTAGATGTTTGGGTATATAAGTTGTTAACGCAACCTGCGGTAATACAAACTTCTCAAAGTCATAAAATGATACACATTCTTTCCTTTGCCATCCTGTACGGAGAAAGAAGATATAAGTCTTGATTTGCGCTAACGATCTTGGCGTACCAAGTAATCAGCCTAAGCTGAGCCCTAGGAAAGTCGCCCGGACAATACCCGCTTTTTGGCGCAATAACAGGGAGCTCCAACCCCCAAAATATTTCATAATTAGGGGTCCTTCGCCTAACGAACCCCGCTAAAAAATGATTATTAGGGCCCTATAGCTCGGGCGTGCTCTAGGGGCCTTGTCTGCAGCTAGGGTTAGGGCTTTTACCAAAATGGTTAGTGCAAATCAAGACTTATATTTTCTTTCTCCGTAGCACTACCTCGTTCCTCTCCGCGCCCTGATCTCAGCTACTGCATTCCTCCGATGCGGTCCTTCAGCGAATAGTGCAATTACCAAGTCCACCAACTCTTCCGTATCATAAAACAGCCCCAATTCTCCTTCTGTCCACAAATACTTTATATCGACTAAAGAACTCTCCAATATATTAGCCAGATACCGGAACTTCAGCCAGTGTGCAGTATAAACAGCTGTTTGCGACGTCTGCTCCGCTGTTTGTGGGAACAAATCTTCGAGCGTGGCAATGCGATTGCAGTAAGCAGTCAGCTGCTGTGACTCGGGTTCAGAGATGTCAGCCAGGTCCTCGATATCATTGATGACTTTCTTGGCAACTGTAGATAGTAAGGAACCTAGCGCCTGAAGCAGTACTGAGAGCGAAAGTACGCCACTCCATTGCTTGTGGAGATCGCGTAGACGATCGATAGTCGAGGCGATGGCTATATCGCAGTCTTGATTGAAAGGATATTCGGTGCAGTTCCGGAAGCCTTGGGATCCATCGAGCAGGTCGGTTAGGATGAGGCGCTGCGATTCCATCTCCTTGGTGTAAGCGCGTTTGCGGAATGTTTCTAATGCCTGAATATGGGTGGCTAGATTTAGATTGTAGGACGTCCTGGACTGTATATGTTTGCCTTTAGATGTGTTTTGGTGTGAGGGAAATTGCTGGAGGCGCTCGGCAAGCCAGAGACTGTCATTGTAGAGGAACATGGCGCCGCTCGGGTTTTGGGAATAGCTGGAGGGTGCAATGGCGCGGTACATGACTAGTATTAGGCCAGGCAGTGAGAGGAGATCAGGTGCAGCTGCTGCAACGGGCGAATTGGCATAATTGGGAGTTTCGAGTTTTTCGGCATCCGAGATCACCTGCGTTATGATTGCTAGGACTTCTCTGGGTAAGGAGGTAATATTGTATGTCTCTTTTAGTGTGATTTCTCGTTCCTGCTGCGGCGCTTCTGGCATGCCATTGCGTTTTGAGCGCATGGGGCTGTGTTTCCTGACCTGTGACACATTCTGCGGTTCTTCACCGTCGTTTTCATCGCCCCATCCCCATGCTTCGGCTTCGTCATCAGCCCCGCTAGCATTCTCTTCTTTCTTCGCTGTATCTACGTCGTCTTTGTCGTCATCTAAGCCCCATGCGCTGACATCCTCGTCGTCTTCTCCGCCTCCTTTGTCTACGTGGGATGGATGCGTTGTCTTAGTAGGTGATGATGTATCTTCGTCAGACCATCCTGCATTCCAGTCGTCACCTCCTCCGCTGCCTGCAAAGACGTCATCGTCCCGGGAAACTACTTCTGTTTCTACCCGCTCGACAGTCTCAACGGCTCCGAGTCCTTTGGACAGCAATCTTCGGACGTGATTGAGTGAAATCTCTTGGCGCTTCATAAGCCAAACATTCGGTATGCTGCTGTTCCACTCCACCAGTTCGCGTCTGCCCGGCCAATTATAGGACTCTAATTTCTGGCCGAACCGGTGTACTAGAGATAGGGTATCCTGAAAGTCTTCCATGCCGTCAAGGTCTTCTGGCACCGCCGAAGAAAGCCAAACGGAAATCAACTTGGAGGTGAGGAACGGCATTAAAAGATCAGCCAGCGGCTGGACCACAACTGGCGGTAGGCAAGAACGGAGGAAGATGATGGCTGAGTCCAGATCTGAGAACAGACTTTGTGCGCTAAGATCTGGTGACCGCCCAGAAACACAAATTCCCCCGTCGCTGATCTCTAATGAGCCAACTGTACCTTCTTGTTGCAGCTGAAGGCGCGGCTGAATGATTAGTGATTCCAAGTCAACACAGAATTGCTGCAGGGCGTCGTCAAACAATTGCATTTTGATCATGGCATTTACTAGGGCAGTGATGTCAGGTGAGGAAGAAGCTGCAGAATGATTAGCTGAAGGGTGAATAAGGTGCGGTCACAGGCTTACACTGTGGAACCTGCGCAATGGTTATAGCAGACTTGGTTGAATCGATGTATAAATAGGCATTCCAGCACTCTATTAATTTCGCACCCACATGGTCTCGGAGATCTGTGATTTTGGCCTCGAGAAGACCAAGAACTCTTGTGCTTCGGGAGACTGAGATCGTAGCTAGATCCCCTCTCACTTGTGCCAACAGGTCCACGGCCTTCGTCAGCTGATTATCGAGCGTAGCTCTCTGAACGACAGCCAATGTCTTCTGTACAGCCTGCAGTCGCTCCAATGTTGCTTCCAAGCTCTTATTGAAGGCCAGCTCGCCATTGAGTAGATCTGCTTTACTAGCAGTATCCGTGACCTGCTCCTCTAGCCGTTCATTCTGTTGAGCGTCCTCTACTATTTCCCGGGCTATTTCCTGTGATTTCTGGATGTCTATACGAAGTTGTTTCGCCTGGGCTATCCAGCCATCAACGTCAGGGGCACTATTTCTGCTATTTTTCCTTATGGCAGCCTGAACACAAGGATGTCAGTATGCTTCAGTTGTAGCTTGGCAATAATTCACCCACCTTGACATCCTCTCTTGCTTGCTCTATGAGCTTGGATACCGCTGGCAGCGCTGACGGAGGAAGCTCGGCAGAGACAACCTCCTCGGATTCGGGGAATATACCGTTCTGCACGTTCTGAAGTAGAGCCTGGGCATACTCCTGAGCCGTGATTCTCGAAGACATGAAGATAACATTGACTCGCAGTCATGGCGCATAGAGCTCTCTAGGTAGGGCTGATGCGCCTTCTGATAGGGCTGATCGACGGCGCGTACAGCATGGCCCTGTGGGGCTGATGTAGACCTCCTCTAGACATGTCTTAGAGTTGGTCGCCTGAGCGAAGGAATTAGTCCCCGGAGCTCGTTTCCTTGCCCCAAAGCAGAGACCCCCAATCTATAGATGCGGAAGCTCTGGGGGTATATCTTATCTCCTGGCCGACCGGCTTTAGAAGCTGTCTTTAGGCATCAGCCCTGTAAGGTTGTACGGTTGGGGGGTTTATACACTTGAAGGGTCTCTTGTAAACTCCGTTATGGAATACTACTCGGCTCGCACGTATATCTCATCTTTCTTTCATTTACTCTGTATACTAAGCTTTTGTGCAGGAGGTAGGACATGCTAACTTCAGTGTTATTATACAATGGTCACTACACATATCTTTCCGCATGTAACCCTTTGCACTCAACGACGAATAGCTTGAATAAGTACCTGACGTCTGCCACTTCTCCCACCTTTGCACATCAACTCTTGAGAAATAGTAGTGTCTGATACTTTCATCAACTCCCATTTCTGAGCCGACAGGCCCGCTCATCAGCATGCTGTCTATGTCGCCTCCTGCAGATGGGACACACTTCAAGGAGATGCAAAGATTCAGGACGGACTATTCAGATACAACCATAACACAATATGAATCGACTAGGACTGGACTGAGGGTGGTGGTAGTCGATCAAGAAAGCCCTATGGTCCATGGCTCCTTTGCCCTTGCTACTGAAATTCATGACGATTCAGGAGCGCCGCACACTCTTGAGCATTTGTGCTTTATGGGATCCAAAAACTACCCCTACAAAGGTGTTTTGGACAAACTTGCTAACCGGGCTTATTCCGATACCAATGCTTTCACGGGGACCGAATATACGGGCTATACCCTGCACTCTGCTGGTTGGGATGGATTCATCCAGATTCTCCCAGTCTACCTGGAACACATCATCCTTCCCACGTTGACAGATGCAAGCTGTTATACAGAAGTACATCATGTGGACGGAGCTGGTAATGATGCTGGTGTTGTTTACTCTGAAATGCAGGGTTCGGAGAACAGCCTAGAGCAGCTCGTCTTTCAAAAGTCTAAGCGTATGCTCTATCCAGAAGGCATTGGGTTTAGATACGAGACATTCGGAGTGATGGAGTCGCTTCGAAAATTGACCATAAACCGCATTCGCGAATTTCACCGTGATATCTACCAGCCAAAGAACTTGTGCTTGATCATCATCGGCGAAGTTGATCATCCAAATCTCCTAAGCGTCCTAGACAAGTCTGAGGAAACACTACTACAAGATGTGCCTAAGCTAGATGCACCCTTTCGAAGGCCATGGGTGGATTCTAAGCAGGCACCAGCTTTGGAAATGTCGGTAATTGATACTGTTGAGTTCCCCGAAGAGGACGAATCGTCTGGGCAAATCACCACCATCTTCTTTGGACCTCGCAATACCGATAAGCTTTCGTGTAAGCACATTAATCCCGGGCCGATGACTGTGTTTGCTGACGTTTGCCTTAGGCCGTGCAATGGGTGTTTTGCTTGCGTACCTTGCTGGCTCATCCGCAGCGGTCTTAGAGAATACCTTAGTAGAAAGAGAGCAAGTGGCAAGTGCTGTATATTATGAAACTGAGGAGCGTCCTAGTACTGTCATAATTTTTACTTTGACTAGTGTTGCCACCGACCAATTGGAGAAAGTCCACGCTAGATTCATTGGGCTGCTGAGGGAAACGGCAGCACAACCGCTCGACATGGATTATATGCTGGCGTGCGTTAGACGCGAAAGACTTCAATTGAAGTTCTATTTCCAACAGTCAGCGTTCGGCTTTGAGGATTCAATTGCCCACGATCACCTTTTCGGCAAACGTGATGGCTCCGATTTGCGGGCAGATCTCGAAACGCTGAAAGATTACGACTTATTGGAGGCGTGGGATGATTCTCAATGGAGGAACTTCCTCAAATTTTGGATTTCAGAGGCGCCTTCCTGCACGGTGTTAGGGAAACCCTCAAATAATTTATCTGCTAAGATCAAGTTCGAAGAGAGAGCTCGCGTCGAAGCGCGGAGAAAGGAGCTAGGCGTTGCAGGGCTGAAAGCCTTACAAAAGCGACTTGAAGCTGCTAAAGCTGAGAACGACAAAGAGGTTCCGAAGACGCTTCTTCAAAGATTCGAGGTTCCTAGTACGAAGTCAATCCACTTTATCAATACAACAACCGCAAGGTCGGGCGCTGCTCGAAATATGGGTTCTCTGGAGAACCCTGTCCAACAGCTGATTGATGAAGAAGAAGATCTACCATTGTTCATTCACTTCGAGCATATTAAGTCGAACTTTGTCTCCCTTCAAATGGTGATGGGTACGGAGGTGGTTCCCATAAAACTCCGGCCTCTACTCGCTCTATATATGGAAAATTTCTTCGGCACTTCAATGAAACGCGATGGGCAAGTGATACCCTTTGAGCAAGTCATAATGGGCCTGGAAGGAGATACTGTCGCATACACTATGGAATCCGGCCAGGGGATAGGCAACTCTGAACTTATCGCCATCAACTTGCAGGTCGAAGTCGACAAATATCAAGCCGGAATACAATGGTTGAACGACCTCATGTGGTCTTCGATCTTTGATGTTGAGCGTATTCAAGCGACAACGACCCGGTTACTAGCAGACATACCTGATGCGAAGCGAGATGGTAGCCAAATGGTTTATGCCGTCGAATTGATGGTTAGTACTGCACCGTCATCCGCTTCCCGTGCTTGTAGTACTCTTGTCAAGGCTCTTTATCTCAAGCGCATCCGGCATCTACTTGCGAAAGATCCCAAGGTGGTCCTGGATCAGCTCGCAGAAGTTAGGTCTGCGCTTTGCCAGCCATCCAATCTACGTATCTTAGTCATCGCCGATATCGAGAAGCTTCAACAGCCTGTCTGCTCATGGAAAATTATCACGGAGGGCCATGATACTCTTACACCCCTAAGACCTTTGGATACCCGGCTCTCCAGACTCAGCGATCAAGGGAGAACCCCGGGCAACTCTTCTTATATTATCCCGATGGCTCCCATCGATTCTTCCTTCGCTCTCGTGGTAAGTAAAGGTCCGTCATCGCTGGTTGATCCCGCCATGCCCGCGCTTATGGTCGCTATCTCCTACCTTAATGCCGTTGAAGGCCCACTATGGACAGCCGTACGTGGCCCTGGTCTCGCATACGGTGTGAATTTCGACAGGCATGTCAATTCTGGCCAAGTCTCTCTTTTCATTACCAATTCTCCGAATGCTCTCACAGCCTTTCTAGCGTGCAAAGCTACAGTGGAAGAATTAGCTTCAAGCAACAAAGAATTAGATGAGCTTGCGTTGGAAGGTGCCATGAGTTCCATCGTGTTAGACTTCGCTAGCAGGGAAGCGACCAAGGACAAGGCAGCGCAAGCATCTTTCGTCAGACAGGTTATCCACGGAGTACCCAAGGAATGGCCTTCTATTCTATTAGAAAAAGTCCGAAATGTGCAACCTGCCGACATTAAGAAGGCTTTGAGAGAAATCTTGCTGCCAATTTTCGAAGCAAGCGCTGCCAATTTGTTTATAACTTGTGCCTCGGATATGGAGAAAGACTTGGTAGCCGGCTTTAGAGAGCTTGGATTCGCACCGGAGGTTAAAAACCTAGCATATTTCCAGGACGATTACGGATTACTGGGAGAGGAAGGAGCTGATGACCAGGATGATGATACTGAGGGTGATGAAGATGATGAAGGTGATGAAGATGGTCAAGAAGGTACGGGAAGCGACGAAAGTGGGCATGAGGAAGTCGACGGAGCTACGGACGAGTGAAGCCCAAAAATCAACCAGAAGAATTCGAGTGCCGGGCTCTTTCATGCCATTCTTCAGGCTTTTATCTGAGCCATAGCTGCATCACTTTTACATAGGGAAGAAGACATAGCCCGTATCTTCTGTACTTTGGTTCCAAACGCCGTGTGAGCGGGAGACCCCACCGATTTAATGCACACAGGGAAGTCCGAATCCTTGTTCTAAGTTTCTTGATTTTCATTTTTGGCAGGACAAGTGTACCAATGTTGAGAAGGGTTATGGGTGTTCGCCGCGGCACGAGTACATAAACCGGCGTGAAGCTGAACTAGCATATACACTTATGGAAACATGTCCTTCCAGAGGTATCTCAGCAGTTCGTAGATAAAGGGACTTCAACTTGCTTAAAATACATGTTAGTGACTCAAGGCCCACCTGCCCTTCAGCTGCCTCCTCTTTAAGGTTTTCCTGCCCTTCCTCGTCCGTAACCTCGAGAGAAATCCATGCCGTCTCTTCCGTACTCTTTGGCTAGGATTGTAAGTGTCTCTAGGCCCGTTCCGTATTTGTATATTTGCAAGGGAGGGATGAGCGGAGATGCGTGGTAGGAGGTCTAGCGGTTGTTGGAGAATTGCTTCGGAGTTTGACAATTGGATTGATGGTCGATGCATGGTATGTCCTGGGAAGATGGTAGGGCGCATGGAGGAGATAATGCTGAACTCTCTGGGGGTTTGGTCAGCTGGAGCTTAGAGGGAGTATAGGTTTGAGGCTTGCCTTCGGGATGGTGCCGAGGATTGTGATATTCGAGCATTGGGGACAGTTGACCGGGCGAGACACCGGAGAACGCGTAGACAGAGCATTCCGGGATAGGATAAAAGCAAGACTCCTGTCTCTCTCTCTTTCGATGCAATGGCCCTCACTACAGCTACGGTATTTTCGTGATCGGTCGTGATATCCATCGCGCAGCCCTATGAGGCGTGAGATCTGCAAGTAGCTTATGGCTAAAGTCGTAGGCCCGAGAAAGGCCCCGAGACCGACGCGCCTAAGGTGTGACATTTTGTTGGTCCCGAGGCATTCGATAATCACCATCTTGTGCAACTTTCTTGTCATATTGTTACGCTTGCTTTTGGTTTGCAATCTTCACAACTTACATCAGCCATAGCCCGATATCTTGGAAAATGTTCCCGAAATTTACAAGCCCGTCGCATCATTAAAGCTCAAATATGCGCTGGTAGAAAATCGAATAAGTACTTCTATACACATGAGCGGGGCTTCCTCAACAAGACAAGAATAAGCAACGAACGGCGAATTCAATTTTCTGGACATCCAAAATGACACAGGATAATCCAAATCTGCTTCACCCCAGGCCTCGAAGGCCTTTTGACATCACTCCAAGCTCCAGCGACTCCTCGCTCCCAGATACATCCTCAGTACAGCCTAGCGATACCCCCCGCCTTGATACAGAGAATGAGAAGCCTATCAATCAAAATCGATCAATACTCAACCTTACATCATCGACCCTATTCGGCATTTACACTCCGGTTGCATCCGGTCTAGATACGAAAGGAGATGAGCCAAGCACCCCAGGGGGGAATGGCAGTCAGACGCCTGGACGAGGAAGCCTTGAAGACAACAGGCCGCCTATCGTTGGTGCCTTTGAGCGTCCTCAATTACGAAAGACACAATCACATTCACATCAATCAAGATTTTGGGGGACACTGGTACCGTTGGGGGAACGGGTCATACTTCTGTTCTGCTTTGGCGTGGCGTACGGAGTCATCATTTCCCATCTACACGATACTCAACAGGTCGCCCCGGTGCAATTGGAGGGCGTCCAGCATTCATCATGGAAATACCTAATAGGATGGGGAGGTGTTGGAGTTATACTTGGAGGCCTACTACCTTGGGTGGACATGCTTTGGGAAGAGGTCTTGGGTGATGACAAGGATATATTTATATCGAATAGCAAATCGACAGAATTGAGAAGACTACCCACAACGGGCGGGGATGAAGACGAAAGACCTGCTTCGCGTGCGGGAAGTGGCTCTGGAGCAGACTGGAACCCTGTGGTGCGGAGTATTGGAGCTTTCATTGGGATTGCATTTGCCATTGTGAGTTAAACAGCTCACACATAGTGATGGATCATATATAGCTGACGGGACATATAGCGCAAGCTTCCGTGGCAATCCACTTCACAAGTCTCCTTGACTCTCGCGCTTGTCAATCCCGTCCTTTGGTATCTTGTCGATCGGTCGAAGCCTGGGTTCATTCTATCCATGCTAGTAGGTCTCGCAGGCACGGCCATCGCTTTTGGTGTCAATCCGGAGATAGTGCCTTCACCCGCTGCTCCTTCACCTCGAGCGGGCTCAGGGAATGTCCCACATAATCATGGAATGTACGATGGTCTGATCAGTCATGAAAGCATTGGTGTTGGGACTTGGATTGCTAGCGTTTTATTTTGCAGCAGTGTCTGCTTCGGGAATATTGGAAGGAGGCTGGCGTTAGGTACACCTAACAGGAGGCCAAGTGTAACATGATCTTGTCATATAGCCCGAGTAGCTGCAACATATTCCATGATGTTCAATTCACGAGATTGGGACCACGAATGCGATGAGTAGTGTTTGTGGAAGACTCCAAAGTTTTCTTATAATGGAGTAATTTCAATTTCGGATTTGAGGTGATTACCGTGTCACACTCTTCCTATGTCTAAACTGGCGTAGCACCTGTTTCTCTTGCGTCGTTGGAATCTTGAGTAAGTTTAGAATCAAGGGGGCAGGAGATCCGCTAAATGGGAGATATTGTACAGCCAGTCATTGCGGCCCTTACCAAGGGAAAGGAAGACAGCGCCGCACCCAAGACCGGCAGTCATGCGTCATTCTCCATTCTACGTGACGATTTCCTGATTTCATGGAGACCACAGATGTAGCCATCTCATCGGAATGCTTTTATGAAGAATGTTGGTTTATTGCGTTGTTCATGGAGGGGAAAGCTTTCGTGTGGAACGGGATATTTTATATACCGGATTGAATACTAGTGCGGGTAATTTTACACAACTTGGATGGGGAATCTCAATGACTAGGAGCACAAAGATTACAATAGCATTCGAAGCCGAATCACCTTAAGTTGCGAAACTCATCTAGCATGATTCGAGCCATATCATCATTAATATCAACTTGCTCAGTGTAAGCTGAGTTTACCTGAGACAGTGTTTGCGCATCAGGTAAAACGCCCTGTTGCTGGCTTGTAGCAGGCAGCCGCCAATATCTGTAGAACTAGCACCCCTTCACACCTCGCCTCTTCCACAATGACGCTAAACCTTCTGAACATCAATGCATAACAACCAAGCACATCTTAATGATTGCTGCCTGAAGTTTGTAGATGGATCTGAAGCAAAGATCACCATGGATTTTGATGGCGCGCTAGCAGAGGCTGACGCCGAAGCGGAAATTTATCTTCAGCCCTGCAGCTAGAACTAACCTTAAACAATTTCAGGGAGCAAAGCTACCCGTCAGGTCAACATTAACAATTCAACATAAACCCCATCTCCCGCCTAATTCCTCTTCTTTCCAAACCTCATATCAAGAGTATATTGATCGCCTTACCCTTCCCTTCAAGCATAGCAGAGATTCCCCTTGTCGCTGGTCTCCGACAGTGCGGAGTTAGTTGATGAGTGTCCTCAAATAATCTGTCAATCATGGCGGCCAATGCCTTGCCCATACGGTTCACCGAGCTGCTTCAGGTGAGGCTTGTCTGAAGCAAATATCTTCGCTTACACTATTAGCTGACCAATATATACTACAGTTGACGTCTACAGAGATTGATGTATGTTTGCCTTCACGTACCGAGCTCGCGCAAATTCGCCCCGGTCTCGATGCTAACATTACAACAGCAAAAATCAATAGGCTTCAACTCTTGTGTAAGTTCCCCGTGATCCCTTCTCAATGGGAGGGACTCTGACTGTATGCTAGACTCTGGAATCGGATCACTACATTTGTGTCAGACAAGCCCTCCCCGACAGTGACCAGCCACAGGTTATCATAGTCAACCTCAAGAATAACAATGAGATCATTAAGAGACCTATCAAGGCCGACAGTGCCATTATGCATTGGTACAAGCAGGTCATTGCCCTCAAAGCTCAGCAGCGGACTTTGCAGATCTTTGATCTTGAGCGGAAGCTCAAAGTCAACTCGAACACCATGATGGAGGATGTCATCTACTGGAAATGGTACAACGCGGATTGCTTAGGTTTGGTCACCGAGAATTCGGTCTTTCATTGGAATGTCTTCTCACAACCGCCTACGGCTCCTCAGAAGGTTTTCGACCGAAACAGCAATCTGGCTGTATGTTTCCGCTACCCTCCCTTGAGGCATAAATAACAAGTATTTTAGGGCTGCCAAATCATCAATTACCGCGTAAACGAAGATGACAAGTGGATGGCTGTCGTCGGGATTACCCAACAACAAGGCCGAGTGGTTGGCCAGATGCAGCTATATTCGAGAGAGCGTGGTATCAGCCAAGCAATCGAGGCCCACGCTGCAGCATTCGGGACCATTCGTATGGAGGGAGCTCCCGCAGATACCCGTGTCTTCACTTTTGCCGTGCGTACAGCGACTGCTGCCAAATTACACGTCGTGGAAATCGACCATCAGGCATCAAATCCTGTCTTTCCTAAGAAGCAGGTAGATGTTTACTTCCCCCCAGAAGCTGTCAATGATTTCCCGGTGGCAATGCAGGTGTCTCAAAAATACAGCATCATCTATATGGTGACAAAGTATGGATTTATCCACCTGTACGATCTGGAGAGCGCTACATGCATCTTCATGAACCGTATCTCTAGCGAAACAATTTTTACGACTGCACCAGACTCAGAATCAGCTGGTATCGTGGGCGTTAATCGCAAGGGTCAAGTGCTTTCCGTTAGTGTTGATGAGAACACGATCATACCATATCTCCTCCAAAACCCAGCCAACAGCGCGCTTGCACTAAAGCTTGCTTCGAGAGCCGGATTACCAGGCGCCGACAACCTCTATGCACAGCAATTCGAACAGCTTTATGCTTCGGGACAGTATACTGAGGCTGCTAAGGTTGCTGCAAACTCACCAAGGGGATTCCTTCGAACACCCCAGACGACTGCGAGATTCCAAGGTCTACCAGCACAGGCAGGGGGCTTGACTCCCCACCTCCAATATTTCGGTACTCTGCTCGACAAAGGACCTCTCAATAAATCGGAGAGTATAGAACTGGGGAGGTTAGTTCTCCAGCAAAACCGGAAGCACCTGATCGAAAAGTGGCTTGGTGAAAATAAGCTTGAATGCTCAGAAGAATTGGGCGACGCTGCTCAACCATACGATCCCGCGCTGGCTTTGAGGATTTACTCCGCTGCCAACGTACCACATAAAGTCATTCCCGCATTGGCAATGACTGGACAGATTGGAAGCATTCTTCCCTTCGTTAAGCGAACCGGGTATCAACCGGATTTTGTCATGCTGATTCGAAACATTGTGGCCAACAATCCAGAAAAAGGTGTCGAATTCGCCAACATGCTTATCAATGACGAGAGTGGACCTTTAGTTGACGTTGAGCGTGTTGTTGATGTCTTCCAATCCCAGAATCTATATCAGCAAGCCACTGCGTTCCTACTGGAAGCGTTAAAACCCAACACTCCCGAGCAGGGCCATCTACAAACTCGACTTCTGGAAATGAACCTTATCAATGCCCCTCAAGTTGCCGATGCCATTCTTGGCAATCAGATGTTCTCATATTACGACAGAGCCAGAATTGCACAGCTGTGCGAGAATGCGGGGCTGTATCAGCGAGCTTTAGAGAATTGGGACGATCCGGCTGCTATCAAGCGCAACGTTGTCCGCACCGACAAGCTCCCACCTGATTGGCTAGTCGAATATTTTGGGCGCATGTCACTAGAGCAGTCACTCGACTGCATGAACGAGATGCTTAAGGTCAATATTCGCCAGAACCTTCACGCAGTGTACCAAATCGCGACCAAGTACTCCGAGTTGCTAGGTCCCCACCGCCTGATTGATCTCTTCGAAAAATACCGTACCGCTGAGGGTTTATATTATTACCTTGGTAGCATCGTGAACTTGAGTGAAGACTCAGAGGTCGTCTTCAAGTACATTGAGGCTGCAACGGCGATGAAGCAGATCTCTGAGGTTGAGCGGATCTGCCGAGACAATAACTTCTACAACCCAGAGAAGGTGAAAAACTTCTTGAAAGAAGCAAGATTAACGGAGCAACTCCCCCTCATCATCGTTTGCGATCGCTTCAATTTCATCCATGATCTGGTACTATACCTCTACCAGAATCAACAGTTCAAGTCGATCGAGGTCTACGTTCAACGCATCAATCCGTCAAGGGCGCCGTTCGTTATCGGCGCACTGCTCGATGTCGATTGTGAAGAATCAATCATAAAAAATCTTCTGCAGTCTGTCGATCCTGCTTCTATTCCTATCGACGATCTCGTCTCCGAAGTCGAATCACGAAATCGCCTCAAGCTCCTCCTGCCCTTCCTTGAAGCCACGCTGGCTCTTGGTAACCAGCAACAAGCCGTCTATAACGCTCTTGCAAAAATTTACATTGACAGCAACAATAACCCCGAAAAATTCCTCAAAGAGAACGACATGTACGATCCGCTAACCGTTGGCAAGTATTGTGAGAAGCGAGACCCCAATCTTGCGTACATCGCCTACCGCAAGGGTCAGAATGATCTTGAGCTCATCAACATCACCAATGAGAACTCAATGTACAAGGCGCAGGCTCGATATCTTCTAGAACGAGCGGATCCCGAGATATGGGCTTTCGTTTTGAACGACAACAATGTTCATCGGCGCTCACTTGTTGATCAGGTTATTGCAACCGCAGTCCCCGAGTCTACTGAGCCTGACAAGGTTTCTGTGGCTGTTAAAGCGTTTCTGGATGCGGATTTGCCGGCTGAATTAATCGAGCTTTTGGAGAAGATTATCCTTGAGCCATCTCCGTTCAGCGACAACGGGAACCTTCAAAACCTGTTGATGCTCACAGCTTCGAAAGCGGACAAAGGCCGTGTCATGGAGTACATCAACCGGCTGTCTAACTACAACGCAGAAGAAATCGCGAACATGTGCATCTCCCAAGGCATGTTTGAAGAAGCGTTTGAGATATACAAGAAGGAAGACAATCATCTTGCGGCCACTGGTGTTCTTGTTGATCATATTGTCAGCATTGACCGCGCCCAGGAATATGCTGAGCGTGTCGAAACACCTGAGGTCTGGAGCAAAGTCGCCAAGGCTCAACTGGACGGTGTTCGTATTGCTGATGCCATCGAGTCCTACATCCGCGCAGAAGATCCAAGCAACCATGATGAGGTCATTGAATATGCCACTCAAGCTGGAAAGGATGAGGAACTGATCAAGTATCTGCGTATGGCCAGAAAGACACAGCGGGAGCCAAGGATCGACACAGCCCTTGCCTTCTGCTACGCTCGATTAGACCAGTTGAGCCAACTCGAAGACTTCCTGCAATCGTCTAACGTTGCCGACGTCGAGGCATCCGGTGACAAGGCCTACGAGGAAGGTTACCATCAGGCAGCGAAGATCTTCTTCACTAGCATCTCCAACTGGGCCAAACTCGCTACTACTCTTGTACATCTGGAAGACTATCAAGCTGCCGTAGAATGTGCACGAAAAGCCAACAGCGTCAAGGTTTGGAAGCAGGTCAACGAGGCCTGTGTGGCTAAGAAAGAATTCCGACTGGCTCAAATCTGTGGTCTTAATCTGATCGTCCATGCCGAAGAGCTGCAAGATCTTGTCCGACAGTACGAGCATAATGGTTACTTTGACGAGCTGATTTCATTACTCGAAGCTGGATTGGGTCTTGAGCGTGCCCATAAGGGTATGTTCACAGAGCTCGGTATTGCGCTTTCGAAGTACCACCCAGAGCGGGTCATGGAGCATCTTAAGCTTTTCTGGGCTCGCATTAACGTGCCGAAGATGGTTCGTGCTTGCGAGGAAGCTCACCTCTGGCCCGAGCTTATCTTCCTCTACTGTCACGATGACGAATGGGACAATGCTGCGTTAGCAATGATAGAGCGCTCCGCTGACGCGTGGGAGCATCACTCTTTCAAAGACATTGTCGTCAAAGTTGCAAACTTGGAGATTTACTACCGCGCTCTCAACTTCTACCGGGAACAGCAACCATCGTTATTGACCGATCTATTACAAGCCTTGACACCTCGCATCGACGTCAATCGGGTTGTTCGTATGTTTAAGAAGTCTGATGATCATCCTCTAATCAAGCCATTCTTGCTTAATGTTCAGACACAGAACAAGAGGGCTGTCAATGATGCAATCAACGATCTGTTAATCGAAGAAGAAGACTACAAGACTCTGCGTGATTCGACGGAGAACTATGATAATTACGATGCTGTAGAATTGGCGTCACGACTGGAGAAGCATGAGCTTGTCTTCTTCCGGCAAATCGCCGCCAACATTTACCGCAAGAACAAGAGGTGGGAGAAGTCGATAGCACTGTCAAAGCAAGACAAGCTCTATAAAGATGCCATTGAGACAGCCGCAATATCTAACAAGACCGACGTTGTTGAAGAATTGCTTCGCTACGTAAGTACAATGTGCGCAAAGTTCTTTTTTCCCGCCGCTAATTCCTGCACAGTTTGTGGACATCGGCAGCCGAGAGTGCTACGTCGGCATGCTGTACTCTTGCTATGACCTTATCCCTCTCCAGGTCGTGATGGAACTTTCCTGGCGTCACGGTCTTCATGATTTCAGCATGCCTTTCATGATCAATTACTGGAGTCAACAAGCAGCAACCATCCAGGGACTCAAAAAGGACAACGAGGAGCGGAAGGCTCGTGAAGCCAAGGAACAAAAGGAGGAGGACAGCACGCCTATCCTGGGCGGGTCAAGGTTAATGCTTACGCAAGGAGCAAGCAGTCCCATGCCAACGCCTTATTCGCAAACGAACGGGATCACCCCTCAGCCGACAGGATTCCGAGCGTTTTGAGATTGAGGGAGGAAAGGGTTGGTACATGGGAAATATTAATAGGATCGCGAGGTCGTGGAATTTGAATGGCGCCAGTCGGTCATGCTACTTCTTGATGTGAACATAAGGTAGAGAGCAGGTAGGATCGATTTGCTGAACCTTACGGGGTTCGGCTACCATGTATTACAAGCCAGCGTTCGACCGGTCCTAGCAAACTTCAGCCATGTAATTCATAGGAACTTAATTGATAAAAGGAATTCATGCACTTGACATTGTCTCTCATTAGTATGACCGTGACTGTCATATTGATTTAGACTACATTTTAAGGTGGATTCTATTAGTATTCAATGCTGGTAAGGATCCACTCCTAGACCGCAACTCCATTCTGCCCGAGGGGAGTGGTGGTATGGACGGGTGTAGGCGATGAGACTATGTATGATTGTGTATTAGTTTCGGGCTATATTCTGAGATAGCGATTTCCCATTAGTGTTGTCGGAATCAAAAGAAAATTGAATTGACTTTCGGTCTATCAAGCTCCCGCCGGAGCTTGCTAAGCTGGGAGCTCCTACTGCTCCCCCACGTAACAACAAGGCAGCTCAACAATCCTCCGTCATCCTCACTCCTTCCGTGCTGACAATACATCACTCATCACTCATCCCTCACTGAAGCTCCTTGTTTCACCCACCTACCCTTCTACCTTTCGATACCTACTTTTGTTTCGTGTTTTTTGTTTTTGTTTTTGTTTTTCTTGTCAATTGGGCATCCCGCTGCCCCGCCAAGTCCACAATGGCAAGCAATCACGAGCACGACCAATATGCTGAGGTCTTTGAAGCCGGTCATTCCGGCAAAGAACATACGGTGCACCAACGGCTGAGAGCCAATTCTACCATCATGGAGCTCAAGAAAATCCTCGTTGCGAATCGAGGGGAGATCCCCATAAGGATCTTCAGAACGGCCCACGAGCTTTCACTCCAAACAGTAGCCGTCTACTCCTACGAAGATCGCCTGGGTATGCACAGACAGAAGGCTGATGAGGCCTATGTAATTGGCAAGAGAGGGCAATATACACCGGTTGGAGCCTACTTGGCCGGCGACGAGATAGTGAAGATCGCTCTGCAGCACGGTGTCAACATGATCCACCCTGGATACGGCTTTCTCTCTGAAAATGCTGATTTTGCTCGAGCTGTGGAAAAGGCTGGCATAATTTTCGTGGGCCCTACCCCGGAAACGATCGACTCCCTAGGAGACAAAGTATCAGCTCGTACCTTGGCTATAAAGTGTGATGTGCCGGTCGTGCCTGGCACGGAAGGTCCGGTTGAGAAATTCGAAGACGTCAAGTCCTTCACCGATGAACATGGTTTCCCAATCATTATCAAGGCTGCTTTTGGAGGTGGTGGTCGAGGTATGAGAGTCGTGCGGGAACAGGCAACTCTTAAAGACTCGTTTGAGCGAGCGACCTCGGAAGCAAAGTCCGCATTCGGCAACGGTACAGTCTTCGTCGAGCGGTTTTTGGACCGGCCAAAACACATTGAGGTGCAACTGCTAGGTGACAGTGCCGGCAATGTGGTCCATCTTTACGAGCGAGATTGCAGCGTGCAGCGGCGGCATCAGAAAGTCGTAGAGTTGGCTCCGGCAAAGGATCTGCCAACTGAGGTCAGGGATAAGATCTTGGCCGATGCTGTTAGGTTGGCCAAATCGGTCAATTACCGTAATGCAGGTACTGCTGAATTCCTGGTGGACCAGCACAACAGATACTATTTCATCGAAATCAACCCTCGTATCCAGGTCGAACACACCATTACCGAGGAGATCACGGGCATTGATATTGTGGCAGCTCAAATTCAGATTGCAGCAGGTGCAACATTGCAACAGTTGGGTCTGACACAGGACCGTATCTCCACGCGTGGCTTCGCCATCCAATGCCGTATCACCACTGAGGATCCAGCAAATGGATTCTCTCCGGACACCGGCAAGATCGAGGTGTACCGTTCTGCTGGCGGCAACGGTGTGCGTCTGGATGGTGGTAATGGTTTTGCTGGTGCGATCATTACGCCTCACTACGATTCCATGTTGGTCAAATGCACATGCCTCGCCTCAACCTACGAGATCGTTCGGAGGAAAATGCTTCGAGCTCTAGTCGAATTTCGGATTCGCGGCGTGAAGACTAACATTCCTTTCCTCGGGTCACTGCTCACACACCCTACATTCATCCAGGGTACTTGCTGGACTACCTTCATTGATGACACTCCAGAACTCTTCTCCCTCGTAGGCAGTCAAAACAGAGCGCAAAAGCTACTAGCATATCTTGGAGACATAGCTGTCAATGGTAGTAGCATCAAAGGACAAATCGGCGAGCCCAAATTCAAAGGCGACATCATTATGCCAGAACTATTCGATGAGGAAGGCAAACTCATCGACGTTTCCCAGCCGTGTAAAAAGGGATGGAAATACCTTCTCGATAAAGAGGGCCCGGCTGCTTATGCAAAAGCCGTCAGGGAGAACAAAGGGTGCCTTATTATGGACACGACATGGCGTGATGCTCATCAATCATTACTTGCTACAAGGGTTCGGACAGTCGACTTGTTGAACATTTCGAAGCAAACCAGCTATGCTTACAGCAATTGCTACAGCTTGGAGTGCTGGGGTGGAGCAACTTTTGACGTAGCAATGCGTTTCCTCTATGAAGATCCATGGGAGCGTTTACGAAAGATGAGAAGAGCGATTCCTAACATCCCTTTCCAGATGTTACTGCGGGGCGCCAATGGCGTTGCCTACTCATCCCTACCCGATAATGCCATCTACCACTTCTGCGAACAGGCGAAGAGATATGGTGTCGATGTGTTTCGAATTTTTGACGCTCTCAATGACATTGATCAGCTCGAGGTTGGCATCAAGGCTGTGCAAAAGGCTGGAGGTGTGGTTGAAGCAACTGTCTGCTACAGCGGCGACATGCTCAATCCCCACAAAAAATACAATCTTGAATACTACATGAACTTGGTTGAGAAAATAGTCAAAATTGGCACCCACGCCCTCGGCATTAAAGATATGGCTGGGGTTTTGAAGCCCAAAGCTGCAACATTGCTGATAGGGAGCATTCGGAAGAAGTACCCTGACCTACCAATTCATGTTCATACCCATGACTCGGCCGGTACTGGAGTAGCAACTTATGTTGCTTGCGCGGAAGCTGGTGCTGATGCAGTCGATACTGCAACGGACAGCATGTCAGGTATGACATCGCAGCCGAGCGTAGGCGCTTTGCTCGCTTCACTGGAAGGGACAGGATTGGAGCCCGGGTTGAACAGAGACCATGTCAGAGCCATAGACTCGTATTGGGCCCAATTGCGTCTGCTCTACTCACCCTTCGAGGCCGGCCTGACAGGACCGGATCCTGAGGTTTACGAGCATGAGATACCAGGAGGTCAATTAACAAACTTGATCTTCCAGGCTTCCCAACTAGGTCTCGGTGCCCAGTGGGCGCAGACGAAGAAGGCATATGAGCAGGCCAACGACCTTCTCGGCGACATCGTTAAAGTTACACCAACATCCAAGGTTGTCGGCGATTTGGCACAATTTATGGTGTCCAACAAGCTCAGCTACGACGATGTGCAGAAAAGGGCTAAAGAGCTAGATTTCCCAGGCTCTGTCCTGGAGTTCTTTGAAGGACTCATGGGCCAACCATACGGTGGCTTCCCTGAACCGCTTCGTTCAGATGCTCTTCGTGGTCGACGAAAGCTCGACAAGCGCCCAGGCCTCTTTCTCGAACCAATGGATCTCGCCAAGATCAAGAAGGATATCAACCAGAAGTTTGGCAGTGCCTCAGAATGCGATGTGGCCAGCTACGCCATGTATCCCAAAGTCTTCGAAGATTACCGGAAATTCGTCGCCAAATACGGCGATCTGAGCGTCCTCCCGACACGCTTTTTCCTCTCCAAACCCGAAGTCGGAGAGGAGTTCAGTGTCGAGCTTGAGAAAGGCAAAGTGCTCATTCTGAAGCTTTTAGCTATCGGTCCGCTCTCCGAGCAAAAGGGCCAACGTGAAGTCTTCTACGAGATGAATGGCGAAGTTAGACAGGTCACTGTTGACGATAAGAAGGCGGGCGTGGAGAATGTCAGCAGACCAAAGGCAGACAGTAATGATACTAGTCAGGTGGGCGCCCCAATGAGTGGGGTGGTTGTCGAGGTGAGGGTCCATGAGGGTCATGAGGTTAAGAAGGGAGATCCGATTGCGGTGTTGAGTGCTATGAAAATGGTATATTCTCTCTGAAACCCTTATTATGCAAAAGGCACTTACACTATTTGCAGGAAATGGTCATCAGTGCTCCGCACTCCGGCAAAATTGGCAGTTTGCAGGTTAAAGAAGGTGATTCGGTCGATGGCCAGGATTTGGTCTGTAGAATCCTTAAGTGAAAAGCAATATTGTTGCGATTATGAATCACGTTTAGTTTTTTCGGTGGCCTTAGCTGAGCTTAGCTGTTGGGTGGATGGGGAGGGCAGTAGCTGGATTGCTTGCAGACGAGTTCATGAGTAGACCAAGCCTTACTTTATTCTTAGATTGTAGGGGTCCAATTTCAACATCACTTGACTACTACTAGTACCGTTGTTGCTGGTATGCTTTGTGCTTCGCTTGTTTTCGTAATAGTGGGGGATGGAGTGGACAGGTGGTGCTAGAAATGCCGATTAATTGAAATTTCTGAATCTACCAATGCTCCTTACTCCCTTCCCCTTTGTGCTTACAGCACATCCACACGAGCTAATGACCATCACATTTCCATCAGCTTTACAACCCCTCCTTCCCCGAAGCTTCAAGGTCGCCTTATGCGTCAACTTGAGGGAAAGTGACAAATATGGCTGAAGAAGAATGGCTTTTTGATCTTTTAGCAGCGGCTTTCAGCGATGGATAGGTAGAATCGATATGTCCCTGGCCCCTGCAATTCCACGATTTTCGTGGAAAGATGGAGCATGCTTTGCTTTATGTGTATTCGAGTAATGGAGGTATAGGAGATTTCTCTGACTGGTTCTTGTGAAGTTGGTGCCACAGGACGTGGATTCGAGGGGAGGAGTTGGGGGGTGGTTCTTTAGTTATTATAAGGCGGGTGTGCACTTGGCTGGTTTCCTGCTATTGAAGACTTGTTCTGATTAAGGGAGTGGTTATTCTTTGGTGCTCCTCTCTGGAGGATATTGTGCTTGATTTGATATGGTAATGAGGGTGTTAGTATGTCAGTCAGCATACTTATTGGGAAGCTTCTTTTAAAGGCCGTTATATCGTTCATTGATGTATAGATAGAGGAAATAACGCTAATCGAAGTTACGGAGACTATAGAAAGAGTGGCTATAAGAAATGCCTGCGTCCAGTCCAACCACGCGAGATAAGTAGGAGTCGTCTGCTGAGATTGGTCATGTCATGCTACTGATTGCAATATGGCCTCAGCTTCTTCGTGTCTGCCTTGCTCCTTGTAGATCTTGTTTAGTTGGAAGGCTGCATCTTTCGTGTATTGATGATCTGTGCCTCTGATCTTTTGGTACCCTGAAAATGCTTGCTGAAATATATCCTCTGCCTCGTGCAACTTCCTTTGGCGTTTGAGGACTAGGCCAAGATTATAGGACGTTACCACCGTAGATTCGTGATCCATTCCTAGGACTTTCTTGTACCCTGACAATGCTCGCTGGCACATAGCCTCTGCCTCCAACAACTTCCCTTGAACCATAAGAACCCAGCCTATTTCGAAGCACACCTCCACAGTCAATTCATCGTCTGGGCCTAACGTAGCCTCAAACTCAGCTAACAACGGCCGCCACATAGCTTCCGCCTCCGCTAGCCTTCCTTGCTTCTTGTAGATTTCGCTCAACTTCGCGGTTGCTTTGTTTGCCCATTCATAGTTCTTGTTATTCTTGTTCCCTGATAGTGCTCGCTTAAACTGAACCTCCGCTTCTACCAATTTCTCTTGTGCGTTAAGAGCCATGCCTAACATATAGCATGCATCCAGGGTATCTGTGTGATCTAATCCTAGGACCTTCTCACGCCCTGATAATGCTCGCTTAAACTGAACCTCCGCTTCCATAAATTTCTCCTGGTCTTGATGACACATCCCAAGACTATAGACCGTATTCAAAGTCGCTGGGTGTTTCGGACCTAGTTCATTCTCTTGCACGACCAATACCCGTTTAAGCGAAGACTCTGCCTCGGCAAGGTTTCCTTGGGCCCGGTAAACAAGTGCAAGGTTACTGACGGTACCCACCGTATCCACATGGTCTGAACCTAGTGTATCCGTGTACCAGGCTAATGCTCGCTTATACATAGCTTCTGCCTCTGCAAGCTTCCCTTGCTCCTTGTAAACTATGCCTAAGTTATTGATGACCATCATTGTGTCCTCGGTATCCGACCCTGATAACTTTTCAAATCCTGTGAGTGCGCGCTGACACATAGTTTCTGCTTTGTCGAGCTTCTTTTGCGCCATATACAGATTTCCCAATGAATTATGTATCCTTGCGGTTAGGTCTGGATCTGGATCTACCTCGCCTTCAGAATGCTTCTTGTCGGTTTTCAGGGCCCATTGATACATAGCTTCTGCCTCCGCCAATCTCAACTGGTCTTGAGACAATTTCCCTAAACACCAAACGGCCCTGTTCAGTTCCAGCAAATCATCACGTTGCAGACTCTCCTCTACTACATTATCCAGAAGTACGATGCATCGGCTTGCGTGAGGTAGAAGGCGGAGCTCAATTTCCCAATAGCTTCGCTCTTGGTTCCCTGGTGTGGCAAATCCAACGACTGTAATTGCCAGCCACATAAACTCGTGACGCCTATCAGCATCCAGAATCTCTCTACACCAGTCATGAACCACGGGATGCATTGCGAAAGCATCAGAATCTTCTTTCGCTTCAATCAAAGAATATGCAAGCAGAATGCGCACCGCCCTTCTGAAATCGGCTACTTTACCCACCACTCTCTTAAACCATTGTGGCAGCAGGCTATGCCAGCGCCTAAGGTTCGAGTTTTGCTCATTGTTGAACAGGCTATACCAAATGTCCTTGTTGTCGAGGTACGACCAAAGTTGCAACATATTGGCAGCGTCTTCGTTCTTTTGCTTGACACACTCAAAGGAAACATTCCATGTAGTGTAAACACTGCGATAATCATATTCCCGGGGTGCGAAGTCTGGATGAGATTCGTCTTCCATGAGATCATTCCAGGCAGTATTATATGACACCAAGTACTCCGCAATGCTGCTATTGGTCTCGCGTATGTACGCAGCGGCTTGAGCAAGAGCCAATGGAAGAGCTCCCAAACGGTCGACTAGTGTTGTTGCAGAAGAAATGTCTGTGGCAGGTCAGCATCCTAATCGAACCGTCCACCCGGCTTGCGATCTCCGGAGTGTGTGCTACTGTGTGCTACTATGTGCTACCCGTACATCAATTTGAGTGGCAGCAAATGCGACCAAACGAGAGCAGTGTTGAGGAATCATCCATGGACCAAGGAAATTGGTAGCTTGGCCAATGTACGGAGACAGGCTGGACGGCCGAAAGACTTCCTCGAGATTGCAAGTATATCACTGAAAGCATGAGGAAGTCTTCGAACAGCTCGTGCCCTTGGCTTCATCCGGTATATTCTTCATTGTGTGATGTCTATGTTGGTCAAATGAAATGCTCTTACCATCTCGAAAATCGCCTAAAGTGTTTCTTAATAGCTCCATACCCTCACCCGTTGTCATCGTGTTGACCTTCAGCCCCTCGCCCAGGTGCCGAAGTTGTAATCGCCGAGTTGTGATGATGATCGATCCGTGGTCCGAATTGGGAAAGAATTTACGTATGTCATAAGCCTCTGGATCATGTACTCCATCAGAAGCATCTCGATCGACATTATCGTAGATGAGCAGCCACTGAGTATTACCAGGCGTGCCGAACCACTTCAGCACCTCATCAATGAGCTTTCCTAGCTCTTCGCCTCCTTGCTGGATATTGTCCGGCGCAGAATCTGGGAGCTTGGTGGTTGGGAGTGACCTTGCAACGCCTGCGATGCTCTGCTTGAGGCTATCTTGGGTCTGTCCGTTAAGCCAGACTATGGCTGTATGATCATCTCGGTGCTTCCTAGCATAGGCGAGGGAAAGTTGGGTTTTACCAGTGCCTCCCAGACCATGGAGGACTACAATCTTTCTCCGCATGTTTGCTACTCCTGGGCATAACGAACTCTCTATCGCAGACATCTCTCGATCCCGCTCCACATATTTATTCACAATGGGTACTCCCCGAATATCAAAAGGCACTTCGAATGCCTTCGCACCTGAAGTTTCGTTCAGTAAAAGTAATGATATAATGTCAATCTAGAGAGAACCGGACATACCTAAGACTGCTGCAGAACAGAAAGTTGGATCAGAAATGAAGGATTAAGCATATCATAATTGGTACAGAGTGAACAGCCAGTGTAAGTGAACATCGACGCACCTCGCTTCCTTAGTGCTTCCACACTCCAATTGCTCTCAACCTTGGCACCTGCACTCTTCATCATCGAGGTCAAGATGCGGATGATCTTCCTAAAATCAGCATTCTCAACATTCAAAAATTTTGTCATTCGTCGATGATCTTCACTGATCCCAAATTCTGCCGCATCTGGAGTTCCAGGAACGACCGCTGACCATTTGGGTACAATCTGACCGTCGTAAGATCTTCTGTAGAATTCATTACCGAAACATCAGACTTACCACCATGGCTACACCTCCCACTATGGGCGTGGGTTTTGTTTCGTATGCAAAATACATTTTAAATTCCCGACAAATTGAGGTAAACTCTGAGAGCTGTTGTTGCAGAACCTCAGAATGCACTTCTAAATGTTTCAAGAGGTTATCGCTCGTGTGACCCTGTGCCTTTGCAACGTTGAGCATTATCTTCCCGATACCCACGCCTTGGCCCCCTTGATGGGGAGTGCCCATGAAGATGATGCCATATGTTGATATTTTGATAGATCTTTGTTCTTCTAAATTACCCTCTCTTACTCGGTCAGAGTGAAGTAGAGCCTATGTGGCGTTCCCTTATGTTAGAGCGAAGTCAATCAGACCGGGATTACGTAGACTTACGCTTTTAAGCACAATCCCTCCAAGGCTATGTACGATGAATATGATTGGTCTCCGGTGTGAGTTGCTGGCTCTTCGCTCACCGTCAAGGTCAAACACCAACTCTCTACCATGATCATACAGCGATTTGATAGTCAACTGCTCTCCATGGCTCTTGCTACGGGTTCGGGAGTCGTAGCCCCAACTCCAGACACGGGCATTTGGAATGATGGACGGCAGTAAGTCTCGAAGCCACAAAATATCTTTAATTTTGCCCTCGCCCTCGAATGTCCAGGTCTTTTCGCGATGTCCGTTGAGTCCGTGAATGGCGACGATACTACAAAGGACTTTAGTCAGAAAATGAACGTGAGGCCATGCATAGCGTGATATGACGCCTCTGCGACTCCCAAGGTCCCCAATTTGCTTCATGGAAGAGCAATGTCCTCTTAAGAATGCATCCAAGCATGGAAAGGTTACATATGCGTATCGCAAGAACCGAGGTGTAAAAATCCAGGTACTAGTCTTTCTGAGTTCCAGTGTCTACGATCCTACTAGCTGACAAGAGCAACGTTTGAGGCAAAGTAGAAGCCGACGGAGCGGGGGGATCTTCGAAGTTAGAGCAGAAAAGATCAGGATATGGCTTTGACGCATCGCTGAACAACAAGCTTCAATGGGCTATTCGGTCAGCATCATCGCGCGGTAATTCCTTCTTTTCCAAGTCCTACCACGCAGAGATGACAGCATTTCGATGGATTGCATAGCCTACCAGCCGGCAGAATATACCATAGTCTGTGAGCAAAACCCAAAATGGGATACGGGATCTCCCTCCTCCAGATTCGTCGTTCTACATAACCTAGAATAGGGTAGAACAAAGTTTCACAGGCGGCAGAAGCGGATGCAGCACCAAGAGTGTCGATGTCGCAAGACCAAAATCATCATACCGGGGGTCGAGGTATCGAAACAGAAATGCCTAGATTTCCAGGTGTTCCAGCCAGTGGGACCAGCGAGTGAGACATAATTTAAGCCAAATGAGGATTCATTATGTGGAGTTTGGAGGATCAATTCTCCGAAAGCCTAGGAATATGACATCCGAAATGGAATAGATACATCTAGAACCGAAAAGTCTCAACTTACTCAATTATAGGCTCAATTCCCTCATACAGAAGCTTCAGACCCCACGGGTGGTCATATTTGATGTTTGAAACATCTCCTCCTCCGGCACCGATAGCCTCTGAATTTGCTGGAGATGAAGTAACCTCAATAGAAGGCTGGGTCGACGATTCAGGATGACTTTCGGGAGGAGAGGATGTGTTATTTACTCGTGAGCCTGTGCTGACTCTGGCCCGATGAGCAAATTTCTGCTTTAACTTCTGCATTCCGCTTCGGTGCAAGGTTATCAACGATCCATGGGCCGGAACGCATTAGATGCTTTGAACTGGATTCACCAATCCACCTCATGTCCATCTAGGATATCTATGGAGACTGACAGTAATGTGGATGGATGAGGCTGATTCGGATGCTACAGGGCAGGTATCAGGAAAAGAGCTCATCTCAGCTGGCAGCCATCCCGCTTAATCGAGCTGCTAGCACCAAACTGGTATAGTATATCTTGCCTAGGTAAGTTCATTATGCAGCATCTGCAATCAATTTGATTGATTCCCGAGTTCTGAATCAAATGTACTTGTCTCTTTGTCTTCTTTCAACAGACCACCAACTATTTCACACCTTGTTGTCGAGAAGCAACCTGTGTATTTTCATTTCCTCAACTCTGTATCGGCGAAGTTGAGGCGTGCAGATGTAACTAACGCGTCCCAAGAGACCCTAATGGTTCATCATGCTTCTGATAGATAAGCCCACGGGAAACAGAGACGATATACATTGACAATCGGAGTATGGTTTGTGAGGTCGACATCTCCGCCTGGCTCACCCCCACTGTCGTGATCCGTTATTCGTTAGAGGCGCGTACATCAGAGCCCGGCCTTTTTTAAAGTCATCCATCATAATGCTACCACGACGTTGTTCGTTACTACACTGCCAGCCAGTATCAACTCCGAATTCCTTAGCATCCACAGTGTCATCTTATACTGGTCTTGTAACTAGGATATTTCAACGCCTCAACTGGTACCATGATCACGATGCAGGAAAGACGCAGATTGCGGGGTCACAATATTGGCCTTTGGTGGGGTAATTGAGTAGCTCTCGATGGCAGAGACCGAGATCTAAGCGCCCTATCAATGACTTCACTAAGACATTCCGAAGCTTAGGAAATGCACATTGAAGCTGTCATGATCCAGTCCCAGTGCAGCGCCATTGGAGGAAAGACCAACCCTGGCCGGACATCTTTCCTTGTTCTTTTGTCCCACTTATCCCGCCCAATTCCATCAGACCTCCTCTCCTGTACAACTACTTCTCGAGAATCAACCTCTTAAGACATTTGACCACCCAAGCCCATACACATTCCACACTTCAAGGCTCAAACATTTATCACCCAGAGCTTCCTTCACACTCAAATTGCCAACAGCAAACTACCATGTCTTCCGCAGGCAACCGGGGTATGATTAGCAACAATGCTGGGAGCCCAAATTGGAGTTTTCCAAAGCGCAACAGTGGTGATGCCAGCGCGAAAAATGGTAGCACAGCTGAGCGTAGACGGGTAAGTGCTGTCCTATCTGCTGAGAAGGAACTTTCCCTCCTTTCCACTTCCCTCGATATCTTCTTCAGGGAGATTTGACTACATCTCTGCATTTAAAATGGCATTCTGCTCTGCTACCATCTTCTTGTAGCTTTCCTCCTCCTATATCGTCATTCTGTTCAATGCTAACACCACCACTCGCGCAGTCCTCCGGCACCTCAGCTCAGAGGTTCGCCAACCTCAATAATCACAAGCGTAACTCCCAAGACGCCACAGCCGCCGCTCGTAGGGCCAGCTTTGCGGAGATGAATAAAGCCCCCGGGTTCTTCGGCTCCATGTGGCAGAGCTGGACAAAGGGCACAGGAAAATAGCCGAAAAGGATGCAGATGGCGTGACTCGTCATCAAGAGGCTGGCGGTCGAATCGAATGTGGGTCACACGGATTGTATCACGTACACGGACAGCGGACATGTCAGACGAGATGCTGGGCGTATGTTAAGGTGGACATTTTCTTGTCGTTTTCACGCTTGGTGCTATGGTTTTGGGCTGAAACGGAAAGCGGATGGTGTTGACCTGTTGCTTCGGAGTTGAGATGAACAGAACGATGTACGATACAATGATTGTTTGCTACCAATTGAAAGTGTTTCCTGCCTCCGATTACTAGATCCTTAGGCGATGTGTTGGCGGGAGACTGTCAATTTCCCACTTAATGATCCTGGGATGTTAATCGCTACATAGAGTAATCGTTGCGGGTTGGAAAGCACTAAACTCCGTTTCAGATCGCCCCTTAGACATTGCAGGAGAGTATTCGCAAGAAATGCCTTAATTTCTAGCATGTGGTGGACCGACGAAGTGCAACTGCACCGCCGGGGAGGATTCCGATCCGAGTACAGTAGTTATAGGTTGAGGACGCATCAATCAGTGCCTTATAGACGAAGGACACATTTTGCCGTCCAATGATGCTCTTGTCTTTGGCCTTCCCAGTTTCCCTTTCGTGCAATTGGACTGGGACCTTATCGAGGGAAACATGATTCCTCATGTTGTTTTTCGTCGGGATCCAAGGAGGTAGTTAATGATCAGGGAAGGCGCATACAAAAAAGGCCAGATCCAGACGTTAATTAAATTTCCCTTACGTGGCAATTGGTGCACCGCCTACTCGAGACAACATTTCCGGGGCTCTATATGCATCATGCACGTCTTCCTTGAAAGCAACTGTCGAATTACAGGTGGCTTAGACGCCTCAGGCGTTCCGAGCCGTTTCGTTGGTTCTTCAACCATTTATGCTTTGTATATGCTCTCCCCAATTGCTGTGTGCGATGCTGGACACCCTCAGGTGAATTGTTTTCTCATCTCTGCCAAACTAGTCTCTGCTAGTCTCCTCTTATGGACAATGCCACCCCCGAACCTTCTTTTGGGCGCTTCCAGCTCGAAACATGTTTCATTCCCTGATCTTCTGCCCAGTCAACAATTCTCCGCTGCTCATTTCTTTGCGGATCTTCATTCTTTTTCCTCCTTGCACAATCCTCCTTGTCATACTGATCCTCTGCACATATTGCACTTCTCTTGAGCCGGACTCTACTTTATCGCTTCAGCCTTGTGGTGGGGGCGCTCAAATCGACCCATGGAAGGTCCTTACATTTTCGATCTCGAATCGAACAGCAATGGCTACGACTCGGGCCTCGACCTGTTTGCCCCGAACTCTCCAAAACGGAAAACATACAATGGCTCTGACGATTCGCCTGTTACAAAGTCCAGCTTGGTACACGACAAGCAGATCGATCACATCATAACCCGACTTCATGAGCCAAGACCATCTTCACTAAGACTAATCACATCCTTTCCGTCGTCCAGCATCACATCCCCATCCATCTCTGCCAGTGACTCGTCAAGCTGCCTGAGTATCACACCATCAATGATCCCAGAGGATTGTCCATGCAAGTGCGGAAGTTTCCGGGGTTCATGCCTCGCTCTCACTCTACCACCGTCACCATTACATTTCTGGGTCAGAGGTACTGAAGGGGAACCCGCGCAGCATCTCTTCATCAATGACGTTCAGCAGTTCGAGACTGTGCAGAAGATTGAATTGCAGAACACGTTGCAAGAAGTGCACGTACGATTGGATCGGTTGAGAGACACGAAGTCCCCACCGCGGAGTATACGCCCATGGTCAGAACCTGAGATTCCGTCGACAATACTTGACATCCCGAACGGAAGCGCATCCGGTTCTGAGGCACAATCCCCCGATTGCCCATCAACGTCACATACGACATCTAACACCAAAGTCAGTGGATTGTCTCGGCATGGAGGACTTCATCAAGACTGCAAACATCAAAATAAGACAACCCCCGAAGCACAAAGTCATCCAAGCTCTACAAATGCCCTAGATGATAAGATACCGTTGAGAATTAACCCGCATCATCATTATCCGCTTCAATCCAAACCTACCAACTCACCGACCAAGACGACTAGTCCCATAAACGCACCAAAGCCTCCTCGTCTTTCCAAACGGGCCTCCAGAACACGCATACCGTCATCACTAAGTAAGTCGAAAACAAAGCAACGATCACCAATGACAATGAAGACGGCTACAAAGACGGCAACACTCCCAACTCCAAGTACTACACGCCATCTCCGTCCACCATCGTCCCCCACAATGAAATCGTGTGGTAAACAAAGCCGACGACCACGTCATGCTCGTAGTTCAAGTCCCAAAAGACAACGCGGTAGTGATGATGATACCGAAGATAGAGAGGAGGAGCCACAGCCCAAGAAGCGTCAGTGAGGCGCCGATAGACATGATACTCAAGCTGTCTCAAATTCTGGCACGTGGGGTCGATCGGTATTGGGGCGGGGAAAAGGTCAGACGTCCAGGACTGATGGCAAATATTCTTTCACGATGATACGATGATGAGCTTTCAGGTCGATCAGTATTTGGCCAATGTATTTTCCTTCCTCCAACACCGCGGCCGGTCCTGCATGGTATTGTTTCGTTAGTTCATGGACAGGGAACGACTCTTCCTTAAAAGCGGCTGCTATGGTGATACCCAGGAGTCAATAGACTTCCATTTTACAATAGAATGCTGTGGACTGGCACCTTCAGCTGACACAATTTGCAGTGAAAGCGATTGTGCTTGCTTGGCATGGTCTTTGTATTTGAAACTTTCTAGATAAGTCGATACAGTCAACAATAGGAGTTCTTGTTCAATGTTCTCACACCCGTCCGCTAGTCCGGCTGTTATCCAATGTCATCGATGTGAAACGTACCGATTGGGAAGTCTGCGTATTTGCCATCGCTAACGAGAGAGACACCTCCGAGCACGACTTCCGCCTTCCGAGCACTCAAACATGTATCGAGAGCTCAGGAACACGAAACATATTAAAATTATGAATTCAAAGACACCAATCTCACTCCCTTACCAAAGCGAACATCACTGCCTACACCAAACCCACCGCTCAAGCAAACCCTCTACTCACACCAACAATCCACCGAACCACCACCCGCAATCAAGCCCACTCATCATGATCAACGCACGAGTACTATCAAAGAAACTAGCTATTGTCCATAGCATTGGTTATAACCAGTCCCCATTCACCCATCGCCCCACCCCGCGGCACCATCCGCCCCCAACCGCAACACGCGCACCCATAACCGCAAAGATTGCGAGACTGAAACCGAATCTAAACCGCGGGACGGAACGAACGCTTCATGATATGTACGCCTAGTGCTAATGCTACATATGTGTGTTCGGTGAGTATGTAGACATGATCACAAGTCTAGAGTAATGGTTTTGGGGGCGCGGAGGTGGGAGGTGGAAAAGTGTCTGTAATGGTTTGGGTCTTGTGAGATTTGTATAGTGGGTTGATACAGGTGAAACCGGTACACGCAGCCGGGAGTTTTGCTATCGAAGAGATGACCAATGAGCGACTACGGTGGATTAGAATAGTAGGAGACATGAGGCCGGTCTGTGGAGATATGACCACATACGGTATAGGCTTCTTGGCTGGGAAATGGAGATGAGACTGCTCGCTGGGTGGTACTCACGGTCAGATTGGAATGGAGAAACAGTAGCTCTATTGAGGACGGGATCAATATGACCGAAATTCAAGATATAAAGAAGCTGGTCTTCCCCATAAACAACCCCCCATCGCGCGTCCACTCCTTTAAACCCAGCCATACGCACACAAGCAAGCAAAGCAGCGTCCGGAACGCAAATTCGAATCAAGACCAAACCAAACCAATTCACTGTACACTCCCTTAATCCACACCTCAATATCACACCCACTACACATTAACCAACTCCCCATCCGCCCATCACAATGCGCCTCCCTGCCCACCTCCTCTTCCTCACCCTCCTCGCTCCCCTAAGCCTCACAGCCCCTCTTCCTCAATCCCACCTCCAACTCCGCCAAACAACCGAAGGCACCACCGAGCCAACAACCGAAGGCACCACCGAGCCAACAACCGAAGGCACCACCACGGGAACCACGACGTCGGACACGGGATCGATACTTGAGGAGGGATTGAATCTGGCGACGACGCTGGCGCCGGAGATTACTGATCTTGTGAAGGATTTTGCAAGAAGAGCGAGGGCATGAGATGGTTGTTCTGTTGGTTTTGGAACAAGGAGGGGAAAGAAGTGAGATGGAGGTGGTAGATGGGGGAAATGGGGAGTAAGAAGTTTGGTTGTAATTATAATATCTAACATGGAAAACTTTGATTTTGCCGGAGTAGATGAGAGATTCTGATGGAACAATCCTAGGTTGGGTAAGAGAGAGATGGATTTTCATTCTATTCTGCTTTCTTCACTGTGCTTTGAGCACAAGGTTCACTCCTTATTAGAATATAAATGCCAGGATCCAGGGAGCTATTTGTGCAACGTGAGGAATAGTATGACTAGCTGAGTTTATATTATCCTGGTTGTGCGGTGTATACCGAACATGCCGTCGAAGCGTCTTCATGACAGGGCGCAATACCTTAATATGCGCCGCACAAGAAGCGACCCCGTTGGTGCTCAATACAATAGGACATTCGTATCATGTACATCCGTTCATTACTGTTCAGCAAGTTGCGACGATGTCTGCACAAGTACAGTCTGCTCATCGAGCACTCACCTGCTAGTTCTAGTTCCCGCTGGGCGGGCGCCAAGTGCACGTCTCCCATCCTAAGGGGCCTTCGAGGGAAGATCAACGCGACAGGGTTGCAGTTCTTACCAACGTCGAGTTCATCATCCATGATACCTGAGCGTGCAGAGTGTTTGGTTTCCAATGTTGATAGCGGAGGTCCCCATCGCGATCGCCGCTAGGCGGAAGCTAAACATCTGATGTACAGGGGTATGAGAGCAGCAAGGGTCCTCAGTGACGTCGGACAATTACCGTTGAATGGATTATTTCACTCATACGACATTATGATTCTCAACCTACCTCCACTAACATACCTTTCCTAAACCGCTCTCACCGTCTTCTCAATAATTCTTATCCATTAACTATCTTCTTGACTTCCAAAAATACTCACAGAATCATGTCAAAAGTCATTCAACTCCACCGTCGGAAGTTCATTGCTGGAGGTGTTCTCATAGGTATGACAATTCTGCTATTCTATCTTCGCTTCCTCACGACGCAATGAAATAGTCAATTGTCGCTAACATACACTCTTACATTACAGGCGCCTGGGCTTTAGTTCAAACCGGCACTCTTCCGAATCCATTCTACACTCCCGGTGTCCAAAACATCGAGAACCGCTACTCCGCCCTCGGTGGAGCGAAGAATCATCAGCCTGCTGTTGCGACAAAGAAGGGGGACTCCGAGGATGTAGCGGGAAGACAGGAGACGCGGAAGGGAATGGGGACTCCATTTCATCAAGAGAAATACGGAGAGCAGAGATCAGATGTGAGTCGGCTCTTGCTCAACGGATAAAGCGGTCATTTGCTAGCAAGGATCTCAATCTACACATGGCAACCAAAATAATGCCCCAAAGCACATGTTTTGAATTACGAGTACCAAATGGATGCTTTATGGCGTCGATTCTTGCTTTTGAGACTTTGCTGACAGATATATTGGTATTGCAGCCCAGCACGTTTGACAAGACCTGGAACGAGGCACAATATCACGCGGAAAAGGGGAAATAGCGTCAACAACCGGTCAGGGCATACATGGTGCATCTACGGCGTATGGGCATAAATAAAGGCTACTGGCGTGGATGAACAGCAGGCATGGGCCAAGAGCTCTGCAGTGAAATTTGGCGATTTTGCAAACATAAGCATTAGCGACTATTGCGCGCCGGCGTCTTTGGTGCGGTGAAAGACAGACATCACTACTTTAATGCTCTATCTTATGCAAAGTAGACGGTTCCTCGTTCCTGTATGTTAGATATACAGAGAGGACCATCAACCCGGGCCTTTTGCAAGGCCTAATTTTGACAGTACGACTAAACGAGAGGCCAGTCGTCCCGAAGCAGATCATCAACGATGGTTAAGCGGCAAAACCACCACAGTGAGGCCTCCATGTTAGATTGAATGATTTGCATTTGACGTGAAGTCTTGGAAAACTCCATGCTAGCTAACGCATGCTCCTTGTCCTGCTGAGCCTGTGCCACCCTTTTATGCAACCACTCTAGCTACGATCTCCCCTAACAATTCCCTCGAACCGATTTTTGAACCACTTGATCGTCTCGACTTGATTGATACGGTGACTGGCACCAACTTTGCTCTTGCATCGTCTCCGCTTCGCTACTCGCTCCCCAGGTCTTGTCCTATAACCACAGCAAATCAGCACCACATCCCTCCCAACATCCCCATATCGCTTCCCTCCAAGATGACTTACATGCAGCAGTAAAAGTCCATTCCGTAGATACCAATTGCCGGATCATATTTTATACCCAGATCGATATGTTCGCTGATCCCAAACCCAAAATTCCCCGTCTCAGAGAAATTCTTCCTTCGCAGCTCGTATTCCTTTACTTTCAGACCACGCTCGAGGATTTCTTCGGCTTTGGGACCACGGACGGTGACGTGTACGGCGATTTTCTCGTTACGTCGGATGCCGAATGTGCGGACTGTGTAGCGGGCTTTGCCTGTGGATGGGGAGAAGAAGGTTAATGGGTGTGGTGGGAACGGTAAAGGGAGATAGTTAGTGGGCAAGTCGTACTGTAGACGGGCGTTTGACCAGATAATTGTTCGAGCACCTTGGCGGCACGAGTGAGTCTGTCACCAGATTCGCCGACTGAGATGTTGAGGACGAGCTTCTCGATGCGGAGTTCGCGCATAGGGTTTGCGCTCTTGTCTTTGCCTTCCGCCTGCAGAGCAATTTGTCAGTACTGCTTCTTAAATGACATCGGAATGATCGCAGAGTAGCATACCATGATCGGTGAGAGACTGGTATCAGGCTTTTGGAGTTGCTAATGCTTGCTGGCTCCGATGGTTACGATCCTGTGTGGGCGATTAGCGAGAAAACCTAGCGCGCTTAGCGTGTAATTTATCTTGGAGCCAAGCCTAGTCTAAGCACCTTTTGTTTTCGAAGCTCAAACATACTACCCTGGAGCTCTACACTGAGCTTCGAGAAGGGTGACAAAAGAAGCCTCGAGCTTCGTTACAATCTTTGGACATATAAAATCACGTACGCGACAACGCTGACTCACCATGGCGAACAAACAGGGGAAGATGGTAAGTCCCAGCCTAGTCCTCAATTTCAATGTGTACCTTCAATAAACAGATGGCTAACGGACGTTATCATAGCAAAACCTCGTAAGTACCTAGGTCACCGCCCGGCCTCCTCTGCGCGACGCATGATGCGCCAGAACTATAGACGGATACCTAACAATGGCCCAGATCAACTACAGGATGAGAATTACGTTGAATGACGGACGACAAATGACGGGGCAGATGCTGGCATTTGACAAGGTATGCTAGTGGATCTCACTGCAAATTATCTCGATGACTGACGAGAACAGCACTTGAACCTCGTCCTCGCAGATACAGAAGAATTCCGCCGTGTCAAACGAAAGCCAACGAAAGGCGCACAGTCAGCCCCCGGCAGCTCCTCAACCCCCGCACTCATCGAAACAGAGGAAAAGCGCACACTCGGCCTCACAATCGTTCGCGGGACACACATCGTTATTTGTTCCGTTGACGGCCCACCCCCAGCCGACCCCTCACAAAGGTTAGGAGCAAGCGCACCAGGAGGCGCTGGAGGAGCTCCACCCACATTAGCTGCTGGACCAGGAATAAGCAGACCTGCTGGAAGAGGATTGCCTGTTGGGTTGGCTGGGCCCGCCGCTGGGGTTGGGGGACCAGCGCCGCCTGGGGGTTTCCCTGGCTTTCCACCTGGAGGATTTCCTGGAGGTGCACCGCCGGGCTTTGCAGGACGGGGAGGACCGCCTGGAGGAGGCCCTCGTAAGCTGGCAAATGTCCGTCTAAATTCCACAATGTGCTAACATAATGCGTCTTAGCTGGGTTTGCACCGCCGCCAGGTTTCGCCGGAGGACCACGTAAGTATCACCCTAACATGGCTCTTCATGCAGAATCATGATGGTTGACCTTCCACAGCGCAAGGATTTCAGCCTCCGCCGGGCTTTCAACCTCCTCCTGGAGGTCGAGGTTTCCCACCGCCAGGGTTTGGAGGAAGGTGATTTGTGTCGACGAGTATCCTTACGTCCAGAACCAGGCAAGGAAGGACCTTGAAGGTTTCAGGAAATTGAGCATTGCAACCCTGGCCAGTACTCGAAAAGCGATATGCATGGCAATCAAGCTGCTCCCGTGACCAGAAGGGTCCTAGCAGAAGGCGTTTGGGACGGCTATCTTTGTATACCACAAAAGCGTCCGCATAGCCTGGATAGAGAAAGCTTCACAATGATCTTTCAAAGCCATCTAGATGCATCACAACGCCCCAAATCTGGAAATTCATTTGTAGCGATATTGGAGCACGTGACACCCATTCCTCCGGCATTCAGCCCTATCGGCGATTACCATAGCGAAAGTCCATTTCACATCTCAGACAGATGCGAGCGACCCTTCCTACCATCTCACCTCTTCCTAACCCTCCGCACTCCCCCACAATGGCAGCCGCAATCTCAGCCCTCAATGCCAAAATCCGCTCTCGCCCCGTCCTATCCTACTTCTGCTCTACACGTACGTCCTCCCCTCCCCCAACTTGTCCAAAAACGGACATCCGAAGACTCAATCCAACTGACACCCGCACAGATTTCTGGGGTCCAGCATCCAATTTCGGTATTCCCATCGCCGCCGTCCTGGACACACAAAAAGATCCAGCCATGTACGTCGCTCTTCCCACGACTATTCTCCCCTCCGCGATCCTGATTGCTGAATTTTGTGTAGCATATCGGGCCGTATGACAGCGGCGCTGATGCTATACTCCGGAACGTTTATGCGCTACGCTTTCGCTGTGACGCCGGCGAATTATCTACTGTTTGCATGCCATTTTGTGAACTTTGGCGCGCAGAGCACGCAGGGGTATCGGTATTTGCAGTATTGGAAGTGAGTAGAGTGTCCCGACGCGCTTTGCTTTTTCGCTATGGTTGGGCTTTCGTAGGGAGTTGGGGAGATGTTAGGGTTGTTGCGCTTTGAGCGCGGGTTGGGGGAGGAAGCCATTCATCGAGCCAGATTCGGAGGGAGGATTCTTGGGAATCTCTAGGGATTGTCAATCGGGAAATGAGCTTGGGCTGACACTTCTCTTAGCTTCGGCGGCAGGGAAGCTAGCTTGTCAGATCAAGCCAAGTTAGAAGCGAAGAGGATAGGTGCGGACGGGAAGGAGATGGCAGCGGATGCAAAGGAGGGTGCGCAGGGGCTAGTTGATCAGGCGAAGCAGAAGGCGGGAGACTTGAAGGCCAAAGTAGTGAAATGAGGATGGGATGTTTGAATGCACCGGGAATCTGGTCAGTGGAAGAGCTAAGACTAGGGGATGTCAAGGCACGACTGGGAAAGAGGAACAATGGAAAAGCTGCAGGGTGTCTGTAAATATTGACAGATGGTTGTGGGACCGTCTGAATCTGAGCTGTTGAGCATCAAGTGTAGAGACTAGAGGTGGTCAAAGGAAGAATAGATGATTCGAATCCTGTCTTGTTACGGTACTATTATCTTTGTTCCTAGCATCCCTCGGGTGTTTGCATGTCTATGAAATTTCATTTGGGAAGCTAGCTATCGCCCTGTAAAACATGAGGCGAATAAACTATGCAGCAGCATGAAGTGATACCTAACCACTCCGTCAGCGGCGTAGAATTGCACATACAGCGGGTAGCTGCTACATCTTATCCATAACCAGCTTTTGTACATCGTAATCAGATCGTGAGAATTCATGTTTCGAAATGCCGGCCTTTCAGTTGAGCGTAGGCTCCAGAATAGTACCACTGTGCAAACCAGTCAATATTCGATAACAGTATGACAGACTCTGCAGGATGAGGCACTTACTCAACGATATTAGCCCACCCTATCAACCGCCAATGCTTGTCAATCCTCCTACTCAGCGCAATCTTCTCGCCAACTTCGGTACACGCCGGACTCGTTAGTTGGATCTTAGCGGCATCTTTCTTAACGTTTGTAATTTTGGCGCCTGTGGCTGTCGATCCAATATTGACCATAAGAACCTCGGCCTTTGTGAGCTTCTCGACCTTCGCTTGCTTTCCATCCGCGGTCTTGACACCTAGTAGACGGCGTAGTAAGACGAAGCTAACTTCCAGTTCGGTATATATCTTTGGTAATTGGCCCTTCAGACCAAGCACGAAGCCAACGAGGCGATCCGCTCGGCAGAGAGTAGGGTCTACTCGTGTACCAACACCAATGAGGCCTCCAGGGACAGCGAACTTGAGATCATTGTGCTCGGCGAAGAGCGAGACGACTCTGCTGAAAATGGGTCTGCATTTTATAGCACCCTTTTCGTCTTTCGTCACCAAACCTGGCCGGATTTCGATCTCGTCGCCAAGTTTCAGAACACCGGTCAGAATACTACCACCAGCAACGCCTCCCTTTAGATCTTCGATTTCAGCACCAGGTTTGTTGACATCGAAAGAGCGGATAATGATCATGTGAGGTGCGGCACCAAAGTCTCGTATTGGAATAGGGATTTTGTTGACTATTCGCTCATTGATGGCGTCAATATTGTATTTAAGTTGGGCAGATATAGGAATGATGGGCGACTTGTCTGCAACTGTGCCTCGAACAAAATTCTCGATCGATTTGTAGTGCTGTTCAGCGCCTTCTGCTCGCATGAGATCAACCTTATTCTGCAGAATAATGATGTGTTCTAGCTTCATGATTTCGATAGCAGCTAAATGTTCTGATGTTTGAGGTTGCGGACATGATTCGTTGCCGGCAATGAGTAGAAGTGCGGCGTCCATGACTGCTGCGCCTGACAACATGGTGCTCATGAGAATGTCGTGACCAGGGCAATCGACGAAGCTATACAACAATCATCAGTGGCTTCCAACCAGGTCGAAAGAAGAAGTGACTTACGAGACATGTCTCACCAGCCTGTACCGGCCGCCACACCCTTGTCTCTCACATGGAGGATCTACCTCTTTCTCGCTTTTATAACTCTTGTAGCACGTCGGTCTTGGACATGCCTCGTTGTCACACTTATAGATTTTCGCGTTGGCATAACCCAGCTTGATAGTAATGTTTCGCTCTAACTCGTTCTTAAATCTAACTGTTTGCACCCCCGATATCGCTTTGACAACCGTTGACTTTCCGTGAGCCACATGCCCTATGGTACCAATGTTAATTGTAGCTTGTCTGGCGATGATCTCCGGAGATAGAGGCGTCAAAGTCGATGTGTCCAGATCCTCTGGATCTGGTTGTTCAGGTAGTTCTGGTCGTTTTATTTCTGGCAAAGGTTCTGATTTCTTGAGAACGGACTTTGGCTGATCGAGAGGCGCTGTATCTTCGACATCGTCCTGCCCATCTGCAGCTTCTACTTGAGGAGATTCAGGTCCTGACTCCTCATCTGAGGGCATGTCGCCGTTGGTGGCCATGATCGCGGTGATGGTTTCTAGTACAGTATCCCTCTACCCAGTGTAATAAGTGTGCTCTTTGAGACACTCTCTTATATGTGAAGCAGTAAGAGAAATTCTCGATGCTGTTGCGCTTAACACTCAAAGACAACTATAGTGGAGCTGGATCTTTGGTTTCAGGGAAGTCTGAATATGGTTCGAATACGTAGAAGCTGATGAGTCAAGCAAGGCAAGACAAAAAGAATTGTTTGAAAGTGTCGGCTCTTTTTGCCGCAGCGGATTCGCGGGAGCGCCAAATCCCCTCGCTTAAGGTTCCCACCTACGAAAAGGAACCCTAAGTGGATCATATCGAGGGAAAACTGATCTGAAATATGATCCGTGCTTATTGCCTGAACGGTGAACTTAGGGAGTCAGGATTGGTTTCTTAGTGGATGTTCTAATTCGTGGTCTAATCCTTGTGTAAGCTTTTTATTGTAACGACCCATAGTTCAACCGGGACTTCCTGTCACCCTTCCCTAAGGTAGACTTGACTATTTAGAACCATTTCCCTAATCAACCTTCTAAATCCTTCGATTCTATCAATCTTCTTCACTATTCATGATCTCTTCGTTAGCTTATCTAACCCTACGAAATGTCCAGGTAGCAATGTTTGGAAATGAAAAACTTTCTTCGCTTCAAGCGCTTTTTCAACCGCTGTTGCAAACTTCGCTGGATGACCAGTAGCCAGTGCAATGTGGTGCTTTTCTGGCGGTCCGGTACGACTCACGGAGCGATGAGCAGCGATGACATCTATTGCGGAGAGTGGGTCGAGCAAGAAGTGCCCAGCATACGTCGTGCTAGTGAAGTTGCTGTGTGAAGAGCCGGGATCTCTTCTGCCAAAAACGGACATCCTTGAGATAAATGTTGGCATAGTCTTCGAAACGATGTCGAAGCGCAAACGTAACATCAGCAGCAAGACCGTGTAGTACAACTCTCTCAAATGGTAATTTCAATGAACGAGCGAAGATGTTTTTGCCGAGACTTGGGTAGATGTACACCACAAGAGTCCCCTGTACTGAATAACTACCTGCTTGTCATTCTCAAGAGCATACCCAAGGGCTCTCTCTGTTGACCTGTGGAGACAGTAGATGTAGTACTCGGAACGAAGACCTCCCAAAGCTAGTGCGGAAAATTGTCATTACCATCAGGATGCTATTGATAGACATCGTTGAGCAAACCATCGACACAATATGTTCAATAAGGTGCTCCAATCATTTCCTCTGTCAATTTTGCCTCTGAACTCGTACGGCAACAAATTGTTTTGCAAGCTGGGACTCCGAAGGGCTGTTCGCAAAAATTTCCGTATCGGCGGCGGCGAGCAGTATTGCGCCAAAAAAAGCCTCCACGTGCAAGTCAACAATATATTTGACGATTTTCTTACTCTACATCGTGCTCGATGAATGGAGAATCCATCAGTATCCATAAATCATCAAGACATCTTCCCGTGTTTCCACCTGCAGGATTTATATGCTGCCATTTGTGAACGATCTAGTCTATAAGTCTCAAACTACCCTTGGCATTGGGCTCTCTTGCTTCTCGTGATGCTTGCGTTTTTCGCGCCTAATTAAAGTGGCTGATTTCCTCTCATGACGGTAGCATGGATTGCCTTCCCCCGCATCCATTCTCTCAGAGGTCGGACCTCGTGATTTGACTGTATTCTTTCATGTATGAAAAGGACGCTAGACCGCGGCCTGATACAGACAAGAATGATAGCAGTGCTTATGGAATACAGATTTTGTTGGTCACTAAGCCAGCAGTTCCAGCCATCGACCCGTTGGGGGTCATCACGTATTACAGCCACAGAATGTGAGATCTCTCCTTCTCTGGAGACCTTAGCTTCTGAATTATACATGAACATTAAATGTTCATTCATCCGTACAATTTCAGGGTCGCGAGCTATTCAGTCACCAGTATCGCTGCTTTGGTCATTACCACCACGACCGTTAGCACGATTAATGTTGCCATCGACAAGTCCATTAGGCGTAGGACTCTCTGGTTGCGACATTACGAAAGCTTTTAGGCAGGTAATCCTGTTCCCAGCTTCGTAGGTTCCCAAGAGAGACCCTACCTGCGTTGTCATAGCACTATCATTCGAGGGAGAAGCAGCACCAGCATCCTCTGAATCATGTATGTTGTTGTCCATGGATCCTGCTAGGACTAACGAGCCGTCTGTAATCTCAGCATCATCGAGCATCCAGAGACGAATAGCACCATCACTACTACCAGTGACAGCGAACAAGATCTGTGACCCTGGCAACCTCAGGATCTCGAAGTCCTTAATGCGACTATTCACGCTGTCTGCAGCACCTCCTAATTGGCCAATGCTCGGGCATAGTGGTATATCCGGCTTCGATCCAGATTCGGTGGATTCTAATTGATGAAACCTGGTTGTGGAATAGAATAGTATCCGACCATCTTCTGTAGAAACGGCAAGAACATCATTGATTGTCTTGTCGTCCTCTGATAGTGTGACATAATGCAATTGGTGAACTTTGGTAGCAGGCGAAGGTAGTATCCGACATTTTGGCTTTGAATCCTGTTGTGAAGGTTAACTTATCGAAATGAGTTAATACTTACAAAGTAGTCCGTACCATGCCGAATACTACACAGCCTCTTTCGAAGCCCACCACGAATTCTTCCCCTAGGCTGTTCCACGCCACTCTCCTACCCTCACCACTTGCCCAGCGCCCTTCACCAATACCCTTTAGGAGATCTTTCTCAAAGTTCAATACTCCAGCTTTCTTCCCAGTCACCAAGTTCCATAACCTCATACATTTCTCGCCTTTCCCAACGCTCACCATGAGCTTCAAACTTGGATGTATTGCAAAGTCATTGACGCCTGCAGGAGTTCCTCCAAGAGGAGCAGTGTCCCCACTTGGTCGTCCATGAGCTTTTGGTATGGGAGCCTTAATCGTTGAAAGCACGGTCCAATCCCGGGTTCTGGCAACCGCTATTGTATTGTCATCTGCGGCTGACAGCAGCTTAGAGCGTGTAGGGAAGTGAAGAGCGTTTACACCGGCACTGTGATGCTGTAGAGACCCAAGTTCCCTGTTCTTAGGGTTCTGTGCAATTCTGTTTCCGCTCAATGTAGGCATTGGCGGCCCTTTGGGCCATTGTCTTGGTGGAGCTATTGCTGAAATGTGGTAGAGGTTAACAATCTGGTCAGAGCTACCACTCGCAAGGATGAGCTTCTGTGATTTTGCCGTATCTGAGGATGACGGTGGGGAAATGGCAAGGCAACGTATGGCAGCCCCATGAGGACTAAGGAGGAATGTGTCTGCGAATTCCACGTCCGGAGTCTGTTCCGTAGGTTCCACTACCTTGCCCGTGATTGTGGCAGTCACACCATGTAGGACTTTTTCATAGGTGCCAATGACTATTTGTATGGTGACTGGAACTGCTGGGGAGTCTTTAGATCCAGGAAGCACCTTTTTCTTCTTCGCATCCCCCATTAGCGAATGAACGGGCGAAACTCGTTCCACCTTGTCTCTTTTCCTCTTTCCCATGTTCACTGTCAAGGCCAGATGCTACTAATATCATAGCCCCCAGTCCCTTAAGTGAGTTTTTTCTTGTTGGAGGTGTTAATGTCGAAAGGAGCCTCTCGAAAATTGGATGTAAAAAGTAGACTCAACCCGCTAGGCTCCCCGCAAAAAAGTGAGTTCTGCAACTACAGAACGCAATATACACGTCGTAGCTCTTTTTTCAGAAGCTTTCACATACAACTTGGACAGATAATCATTCTGAATGTGATCATAAATGAAAGTGAAGTCTCAAAAGTGACGACTGTTGCTGTGGCTTAAGTAAAGAACTATGGCAGTACCTAGGAATTGAAGCTATTGGGCGCAAAGTGGTAACAGCCCCGCCGAAGCCGCCGGACGACCCTATCATTCCTCCAAGGCACCTCAAACCATCGCACTGTGACGGACGACAATGACAACAACGACGCATTTCCATCCAAAAATTATCAGTAGATGATGAATATGATGTCGTAGGATATTGTGATGGGTTTGCTACGAATATACATCGTGGCCTACCTCTCCTTCTAGATGAATCGTGAACCGTTGATAGAGAGGTACGATGCTACGAAGTGAGTTTTATCCCTACGCATCTACATCATTCTTACAGCAAATATTGTCACACTTCGGTCATGCGCAATACAAAGAACCCTGATTGATGAGGAGTGACTGCTAAGATGTTATGTGCAGACGCTCGGAATTTCGACATGCCCAGCTGCTCAGAAGTCTCTTTACTACGACCGTCAAAATCCTTGAGATCAATAATTCCAGGCCCTCTAATTCCGACTTAAAATCATTCTTGGAAGCCAATAACATCGCTAAGTGAGTTCTCCTAGAACCTGGTCGTTCTATGATGCTGATTGCACCCGCAAAGTGGACGTTCATTTGATCAGTCAACCCTTCCGCCAATAGATGGATATGTCAATGCGCTGCCGATAGAATCGTATCAAGGTCCTCAGGGGCCCAATAGAGTTGCAGAAGTATCGTCGGGATACTTAAGTGAGCTCGTAAGAGGCGTTGAAGATGCTACAAGTGGTTCCGGCGCGCCAACGAAGGAGGCAGGTCATGGCCCAGTGCAACAACCAAGTAAGGAACTAGCAAAACGGCTTTTGGATGGGTCTACAAAAGGAGTATTATCAGCTCAGGAGAAACCAAGGGCTGAAGATTTTGACAAGGCGCAGATCCGAAGGCTGGAACGCTCCCTTGAATACACAAGCTCTGAGGCCAATGGTGACGAAAAACAAGGGCTGCATCCTGGGCCACCGCAAGACTTATCATCGTCTTCAGATGAGGGTAGACCATTGGCTCCACCGGCCGGGAAAGGAGTGATCCCGGAGTCGAATGGGATCCAGGGCCATCTGGACCAAGCGAAAGACGAGCAGGGAGCATATAGCACGGATGGACGTCAACAGAACGTCGATACTCTTAGGGCTCCGGCTTCCGCTGAAGGTTCAGCTGTTTTCCCCAGGGTTGAGGCCGGTCTTGCAGAGGAGAACGCACCTCGACCAGATGGTGTCTCCATATCCCAGATGGACACTGCTCGAGTGGAGGCTTTGCATGGGTCTCCCGCAACACCCAATGAACAGTTACGGCTCGAAGAACTCGAAGAGGAGCAGTCAATGCAAATATCCCGAGAATCTGGCGGTATGTTAGATGGGGAAACATCTACTGAGAAAACTTTGGGTGTGCAAGCACAACATGGCCCGTCAGCTCAATCTAGTAATGCCGATTTGGAAGACGGCGAGACGAATGCCACGCCTCATTTTGACGATCTTAATACTGAGATGAACGGAAGCCACAATGACGTTACGACTGCTGCTTCACAGGAGCGAAATGATCAGCTGGTGAGTAGGACATCTGGCCTGCGGAATACCATGTTCCATGGCATGAATGGTGAGTCACCGGAAGAGATCACCCTGAGTCGACGACCACCTATGCAAATTAACACCAACGTTCCCTCTAACTCTGGAGCTACTATTACATCAGAGACCAGGCCTAGTGCCACCTCCTCAGTGAACAATACTGCTCCTTCCGGTTCCGCAACACCTAACAAATTAGCACATCCAGCGGCTAGCGCCCAGTCGCCACCCGAGCGAATGAGTACTCGAATTTCTTCTGGAACACTTCGCCAGAAATCTATCTCCGAGATCCTTGGAGAAACACCCAAGGCCACCCCCCCTCAGGCGGATCGAGGTAACTTCGAGCGAAGCTTTAGCGATTTTCATCGGGAGGATCAGTGCTCTTTCCAGACTCCAAAATCTGCGTCTTCCTTCACTTCCCCTGATCCTGCGGTATTCAAGCAGCGTCTGAGCGAACTAAAGGGGAAAGACCGGAGTAAGCTTTCGACGGTCGTCTTTGCTCCAGGCCCTCGAAATACAGACAATATCCAAAGTCAACGTACTGATGACAAGGAGACTCCTATTGAAGATAAAGATTATTTTCTGACACTCTTCGCCGCCAAAGGGTGTCATGGACTACCTAGCTTGAGCCAACTGATCAAGACAGCCCACAAGACCGTGACTACGTCGGAGCTGTACACCGATTTCAATGAGCGGCAGGCTTGTCAGGTTTTGAACAGGATCCATGAACTGCAAACTACCCATCGCTGGTCTCTTCGACAACCCGAACGATCTGTAGAACCTAATAGACCAGTAACGCACTGGGATGTATTGTTGAGTCAAATGAAATGGATGAGAACGGATTTTCGGGAAGAACGGAAGTGGAAGATGTCAAGTGCCAAATATCTCGCTGACACCTGCGCATATTGGGTTGCCAGCTCGAAGGAGGAACGAGAATCTTTACGCGTTAGAATACGCCCTGTGCCTGCCAGGGCAAACTCAAGATCACTTTCAGCATCCACGCCCGACCTAATACATTCTGCCGACGATGAGGCCAGCGAAGCGACAGACGATGAATGCATTCGAGAAAAGGACTCCCCAGCGAATGCCCCTGCTGCAATTTTCTCATTGCCACCTGAGATGTTCATATTTGGACTCAGTAAAAGTCCAGTGGCGGAGAAACTACTGTTAGAACTACCACTGTACCAGCCAAATGCTGAAATTCAGGACGCTGCTCTGGGCATCGCACAGCTTCAGCCGGATGCCGTCTGGAAGAAACCTCTCGTACCAACTTCAAAGTATGTCGAGGGTAAGATTGTTCCACTGCTGGAAGAAGGACCGCCGCGTAAGCGGAGCCGTTTTGACTACCCCCAAGAGGAGAGTCCTCGACCTAATCCGGGGAACGTGCCTGGTCTTACACAAGCGCGTTTGGAAAGGGCTGTGAAACCAGAACAGGAAGATGTTGCCTTGTTTGATCCAGAGAACAAGCATATAAGAGATCGTATCCATGCAAGTCATGCTTTTAGACCTCCTTCTGAGTATAACATGCCCTCTCAAAGCTTCTTCGAATCCCGCCAATCGTCACAATGGACTCCGGAAGAAGATCATGAACTTCGGAGGATTGTCCGAGACTACGCATACAATTGGTCTTTGATATCAAGTTGTCTGACGACACCCTCCATGTATCATTCCCAAGCTGAACGACGAACGCCTTGGGAATGTTTTGAGCGCTGGATCAGTCTCGAGGGTCTCCCCGTAGAAATGGCTAAGATCCAATACTTTAGGGCGTACCATTCTCGGCTTCAAGCTGCTCAAAAGACCGTCGAAGCTCAACACCAAGCAATACAACAGGCGCATGTGAATAATCCGGCACAATTACCTATGCGGCGTCGGACTACTCAGCCTTGCTCCGTAGAGCGTAGAAAGACCGTTAAGCACATTCACCTCATTGATGCCATGCGAAAGTTGGCTAAGAAACGAGAGACAGCTCACCACAAGCAACAACACGGTAAACACTCCTCTCTGTGTTTGTATACTCGTCGTACTGCCTCCGAAAGCCGAAACTGACTATCAGGAACAGTTGCTAGTCTTGCTGCAATGAGAAAGGCCAACGAAACTGTGAAGCAGAGAACTACCATGCACACTCCCGCAGACTTCAGCCGCTTGAAGCACGAGAAACAGTTGAAGTTAGAAGAGCAGCAAAGGCAGTACCGAGCACAAATGCTTCAGCATCAAAGGGTAAGGTTAAATAGAGTATTCTGAACCTGGAATCTCCTTCGCTGAAATATTACAGGCTGCTCAAGCGGCAAAGGCTAGCCAACAAGCAGGTCAACAAAACAATGGTATACAACCCGTACGCAATTCCGTACCAGGCCTGCCGAATGGTGACATGAACGCTGCAAATGTTCACGGACAGTTACGAGGAGGAGGAGTGGATCCTGCCAGGCCGGTGCAGATGCCCAGACCGAACGGTCAAACAAACGGCGTTCTACCTACTAGTTCACACGGCGTTCCTCATGCCCCGATGCAACAGAACCTGCAGGTGCAGATGCAGATGCAGCAACGATTACCCCCAAATATGGCATCAGATACACGTATGGCGCAAGAAGTAGCCCGTGTCCAAGCGGAACAGCAATATCATCAGCAGCTTCGTCAGCAACGCCATGCTCAGTCTAATGGCCAATCAGGATCTCCCCCAATGCAGAATCCAAATTTACTTCCTCAAAACAACCCAGCAATACTCGCATCGCTTCAAGGCCGATCCAGCCCTTCGATCAACGGCATTCCAAATCCTGCGGTCTCATCGACTTCACCCCGAATGACACAGCCGCAGACACTCTCGAGCGGCATGACTCCTGCCGTTAATCAGGTTCACGCCCATTTTAAAGCACGCCATCCGCAAGCAAGTCAAGATCAGATCAATCGCATGACCACTGACACACTATATAAAATGACGTCAAATGAAGCCAGACAGTATGCTATGCAAGCTGCAGCTGGCAATGCTAATGCCAATGCTGTTGCGAACAACAGCGGCATGGGTCTGCAGGCTCTGAGCCCAGTGCAACAAGCGGCACTGATGACGAATGGAAATAATTCCATGTCGACCGCGCAGCAGTATGCGCAATTTATGAGGACACAGCAGGAGCGCCAGTCGCAGAGGGGAGGCAGTGCTGCTGGTGGCCAAAATGGTAGTAGGAGTGCCACGCCGCTCATACAGAGGACAGGTAGTGCGCAGGGTGGGCCAAGACCCAGCCAAAGCCCAAGTGCAAGGCAGGTAGGCCTAGCTGGGGGGCAGTAGAAATGACAGGTGAAGAGAGGGGGTTTGTATATATTTTACATTCCTATAAGGAACCTTTCTTTTTGATTGGCATGGCGCTCGGCCTAGGAATGACGGTGCTTTTGGGCGGCAATACTTTGTATAAATGGGATGAGCCAAGCGTGGATCCAGTTCCGTTATCTTGAGAGACTGGAAGCAATTCATACAGGCTGTAAATCTTTCGAACTTTTCTTCCAAATTGCCTTTGAGTGGGGTAAAGAGGTTGGGCCCATGTTTGACTGAGGTCTTCGCTAAATCTCTGGCCATCGAGGAGTTCCCGTCATGCAGGTCAGCCGTGAAGGTTTCACTTGCTGTGCCGATGTTTCGCTTTCAAATCTCCAAAGACCGAGTCAGTATGCACCGTTCTGCCTGCTACCCAGTGATAAAGGTGTCGAGGCTATGGTCAAGCGTAAGAGAATGGAACATAAGTCATGCATACAGATGGGTTGTGCAGTTGGGTTTCAATACTATTCAAGGTCCTCTGGAGCAGCATACGTCTCTTGTCAACGCTTATTGAGTACTGAAACGCTACAATTAAGAGCGAGGACTTCTAGAGCTATGGTTTTCAAGGGTATTACTACTGATATCTTGTCAGGTGCTAGCTTTATATACATGACTTATGCTCTATGCTTCTACCTCGTGGGTGCACTCAGGTTCGCTCTCCTTTGTTCAGTGCCCCTCTCATATTTTGCAACAGCGGGAAATACAAGCAGTCAGACTCATAATTGTATCTTAGATTTATGGTCGTTATACGCTTCGACAGCTCCTTCCTCAAACGCTCGAGACAGATTCGCGACCCACTTTTCCTTGGCGCCGTTTGTTTGAGCTGCCCTCAAGGCCTTCATGCTTTCTATACCCGAAGATATCATCATCCCATTTTCTGTGGCTTATGGCGTGATTATATTCGGTATATAAATATATATCGGTGATATATAGTGTACTTTCTTTTCGCCTAGTAGAGATCTGTTCTTGAAAAGCTTTTCGCCGCCTAGTAGAGCTTCGTTCTCGAAAAGCACACTTCACCCACTGGAGGGGGTCTCCGTGGTTTTAAATAATTACTTACCTTTCTAAACTTCGGTTTGGAAGGTCTTTTCAAGATAGAGTATGGACTTGACCAGACAATCTCATCTTGAACCGACGGCTGGGGGTACCAAACGTAAAAGAAGCGTGGTTCCGCTTGGAAGCCCTCCTCTCAGGCCCAATCCACCGTGGAACCCGAAACAAGATGCGTTGAGTCCCCTCTTCGAGAGTGAGGTCGCCGACGACTATTTGATTCCTTTGTCAAGAGAAGCTGCAAGTTGCACGATGATGGAGGACGAAAAGCAGTCCGAACTGCTTCGTCGGAAGCAAGTATCCAACTCCAAGGCCAAAAACGCACAAGATAAGCTCTTTGCTCGCCTCAAACAACTCAGGTGAGCTGCGGGGGTGAGCTACGGGGGTGAGCTACGGGGGCGCTACCT